>WNWK01012309.1:22512-60194 GCA_009830355.1 Cherax destructor | reverse complement strand
CTTAGAAGCAAGATTTGATTTATATTATAAAGTTTAAGCAAGTAATAGCACTAAAAGTAAAGTACATAGTGTATGAGGTAGTTGGTACTAGCTAGTATATAGTACACAAAAATTTCACAATGTAGTAGTAACATACACTAATACACCACACGTATATTATGTGTTGAGGACAATAGGCTAATCAGTAATGGTAATGTCAGCTTGTCTAAGGAAGTTGGTGAGATCACGTTCGTTTGATATAGAAAATTGCTGACCTGTTGATACTTTTCGAACTAGTATTTTCCCATCACGAGCGAAGCACTGATGGATTTTGTTCTCCAGCTTAAGTTTTCTCAGCCTAAACAGAAGGTTTTGACGTTTCCTGGTTAGGCACTCATTGATGTATACTCCATTTTTCATTGTAATTGCTGATTTAATTAGGTCCTTTTTTGTATCATATGAGTGAAGTCTGATCATTATACTAGGTTTACCTTGTTTTCCTAGCAATCGTGTTTCCTTGATTTCATTACTTTGCACCACACTGTGCATGATGAGGAAAAAAACTCTGACCGTGTTTTTGGTTTAAAACAGCGACTTTGTAGTCTATTTTCGTATGGTATTTATGCTTGTATTCTCGTTTTCTTAGTCTCATTTTATAGAATAGATGATATATTACAGAAATAGAGGTAATTTTGACTGGTTTCACGATGACAAGTACCTTGAAACTGAGCGCAAAGAAGCGAAAATGTTCGATTTTGGCTGATGTTCAAGAGTAAACAAATCACACCATGCGTCCAATACACATCAACTGGAGAGTCTAATATTCTTGCACAAGTGCGCTGATATTATTTATACCATTTTTACAATGATGCAGTTGTATACATAACAGTAAATCTATTTTTTGTGAGAATAAAAATTCAAAATGGAAAGCAAAAGTAATGTAAGAGGGGCCTGGAGACGTGACTAATGAACAGAGAAGATGTTATTTTAGTGCCAGGAATGTCTGCCTTGTTTATTATGGACCCTATTTTGAAATTGGCATCGTTTGAAATTTGTGTGAAATTGGCCAAATTGCCATTTTCTGACCACTATTTTCGGTAGTTGAAATTGGTAAATAGGCGGTTTCTTGTACTCAGTCGATAGAAGAAATGGAGTTCTAGCGAAATAGCTATAATTTTAGTAGACTGACACATTGGAATTTACCGAAAATAGGGCTCAAAGTGGGCGAAATCGCCGATGCGTAAATGTCATGGATACCGCTAACTTCGCGAAAGCATAATTCCGTTAGTTTTCGATCAAATTTCATCATTTTTGTGGCGTTATGATCGGAAAAAGATTATCATTTCATAAGATTTTTTTTTTTTTAAATTCGTGGACCCTGAGAACGAGTTTCAGAGAGACCCCTTGGACCCCCAAAGTGTTTATATAAAAAAAAAAATTTTTTTTTTTTTAAATTTTTGGGTGTCTGAAGCGGATTAATTGGATTTACATTATTTCTTATGTGGAAAATGGATTCGCAAATCGTCAATTTCGCCATTAGTCACACTCTCTGGAATGGATTAATTACGAAAAACGAGGGTGCACTGTATATCTTCCATTCTATAAAATGAGACCAAAAAAAATGAGAATACAACCATAAAAACCATACAAAAATATACTGCTTAGGGGCGGCTAATGGCTGAGAAGTGAAATCCGTTATTTATCGTCCAATTTTTAAATTTTTGGTGTACGTTAAGAAGCATCTTTCCATCATACATTGCCCAAGTTTCAATAAGATTGCCCAACAAACAACTAAGAAAAAAAAAATATTTACCAAAAATCATATATGGCAAACCCAAGCCAGGTACTGGAAATAAGTCACTTTGTCTGACTTTTTTGGGTTATCCTAGGTTCTCTACACATATGCTGCTATGTATGGTAATCTATGTAGAGAAAATAGCTTTTTGTTTCAGTTTTATGGTGCATTACGAGTTTATATCACAGTTAGCCCTGTGCTACACTCTGTTTCCTCTAATATAAGCCCCCAAGACAGGGATAGGAGAATGGTACTTATATCCCATATCATATCCCATATCCTCTTCATACCTCCATCAAACCGCTCAGTATTATGCCAAATATTATTCATTCTGGAGTACAGTGGTACCCCGTGTTTCGGTCTGTCCGAATAACGGTTGTTTCGTGTTAAGGTTGCTTTTTTCGGTCAATATTTTTCTCGTGTAGCGGTCCGTACTAGACCTGTCCGCCTGCCTGCACTTGCACGCCTCGCTGCGCAGGACGCCAGTCTAGCGTTGTTTACACTTGAGTGAACAATACCCAGCGCGCGCTTTCAAACATTCACAATACATTTGTTGTGTTTATTGGTGGTTTAGTGATTGTCACTGTGAAATAAGTCACCATGGGTCCAAAGAAGCTTCCTAGTGGCACCCCTGTGGTAAAGAGAGTGAGGAACACCATCGAAGTGAAGAAAGAGATTGTAGAAAAATATGAGAGTGGCGTACGTGTGAGTGAGCTTGCCAGGATGTACCACAAAAACCAATCGACTATCACCTCTATCCTGGCAAAGAGAAAAGAAATCAAGGAAACTAATGTTGCAAAAGGTGTTGATATGTTAACGAAAAATAGATTGAAAACAGTGGATGAGGTTGAGAAGTTGTTGGGGGTGTGGATCAATGAAAAACAGATAGCGTGCGATAGTATTTCCACGGCGATAATTTCTGAAAAGGCAAGGCAGTTGCACGCAGATCTTGTCAAGACAATGCCTGGAACCAGTGCTGATGCAAGTGATTTTAAAGCCAGCAGAGGCTGGTTTGAGAGGTTTAAGAAACGTAGTGACATACACAGTGTTGTGAGGCATGGTGAGGCAGCCAGCTCAGACAAACGTGCAGCTGAAAAGTTTGTGAGTGAATTCTAGGGGTTCGTAGACACTGAAAAATTTGAACCCCAACAAAAATTTAATTGTGATGAAACAGGCCTGTTTTGGAAGAAAATGCCCAACAGGACCTACATTACTCAGGAGGAAAAGGCACTGCCAGGACACAAGCCTATGAAAGACAGGCTAACTCTCATGATGTGTGCTAATGCCAGTGGTGATTTTAAAGTGAAGCCTTTACTGGTGTATCACGCAGAAAATCCCAGAGCCTTCAAGAAACACAATGTTAACAGGAATAATTTGTGTGTGCATTGGAAGGCTAACACCAAGGCATGGGTCACTAAGGACATTTTTATGGAATGGTTGACTGGAGTGTTTGGCCCTAGTGTGTAAAAATACCTCCAGGAAAAAAAATTGCCACTCAAGTGCCTCCTGGTACTGGACAATGCTCCTGCTCATCCTCACAACTTGCAAGACTATTTGTCTGACAACTTCAGTTTCATCACAGTGAAGTTCTTGCCTCCTAACACCACTCCTCTCATCCAGCCCATGGACCAGCAGGTCATTTCTAACTTAAAATAAAGTAAAAAATAAAATAAAAAATTTATTTCTTTGCAAGTATACATAGATATTGGTAGTTACAATCATAAAACTGAAATGCAAGGAGAGCCACTGGCATGCCATGGCATTAGGGGCAGCTTAATCTAATGACTTATATACTATGTACATAATACTAGAGAAATTGATTGAGTTTATTCTAGTTATATATTTTATTTCAAATTACAATATGATGATATTATACTGTTAAAATGACAATATGATGATATTAAATTGTAACAAGTGTTAAGGCGGATGATAATATAAAATTGAGATTATCTTAAGGAAAATAACATTGAGCATTTTTGAAAGTAGTTTACAGTATGAGTACAGTGGTCCCTCGGTTTTCGTGCATCTCCAAACTCGAACATTTATGTAAGTGTATTTTCATAAGTGCTGTTGCAAGTGTATTTTTGGGGGTCTCAAATAAACTAACCTACGTGACATTATTTCTTAAGGAAGTAAATTCGTTCGGTAATGGCACTTGAGCAGCATTCTGGAACGAATTTTCGGCAAAAACCGAGGGACCACTATATTTAGTTTAGGGTGAGTAGGTGATTTTTGAGAAGAGTCTTAAATTGATTTTCAGACAAGGTTAACTTAATATTTACTGGTAATGAATTACAGATTCTGGGGCCCTTTATGTGCATAGAATTTTTACATTGGTTGGTATGGACTCTGGGTATGTCAAAAAGTGATCTGTGTCTTGTGTTGTGGACGTGGGACCTATTAAATTTGTTGAGGAGAATTTTGAGCGGAGGGTTGATATTAGCATGTAGAGTTTTATGTATGTAGTAAGCACATGAATAGGTATGAATGTTTTCTATGGTGAGTAGTTTTAGAGTTTTGAATATTGGTGGAGTATGCTCTCTAGAGTGGGAATTTGTTAGCATCCTGACTGCAGCCTTTTGTTGGGTTATGAGTGGTCTAAGGTGATTTAATGTTGTTGAGCCCCATGCACAGATTCCATAGGTGAGATAAGGGTAGATAAGTGAATGATATAGTGCAAGGAGAGCTGATTGTGGCACATAATAGCGTATCTTTGATAATATGCCTACTGTCTTTGAGATTTTCTTGGAAATTTGTTGTGTGTGTGTTTGGAATTTAAGACTATTGTCAAGGTGGATTCCTAGGAATTTTCCCTCTGTGAGTCTTGTGATGGGTGAACCATTGAGCGTTATGTTAAGTGGAACATTTGTGGCTTTGTTTCCAAACTGAATGAAGTAGGTCTTGTCAGTATTGAGAGTAAGCTTGTTTGTCATCATCCATGTTGATATTTTCTGTAATTCGGCATTAACAGTGTTGGCCAGTATGACTGGATTTGAAGTGGGTTGGTAGGAGCTAGGAATAGTGTATTTTAGGGTAGGTGTTGGTGAGGTAGTCTGTTGGCCGGGTGTTCGAGCTTGGGATTTTACTCGCTAGATTCTTTCTTATGGTGGAGAAGAAAACATTAAGTCTGTTTGCTGTCTCAGTTGGTGAGAGTAGGGGCTCATCTGTTTTTGATAATTTGATGGTATTGTTCTTGGATTTCTTTTTATTTCCTAGAATTGCAGATAAGGTTTTCCAGGTCTGTTTCATATTACCTTTTATGGTCTGGAGTCTGTTCTCATAATACAATTTTTTGGACCTTCTTATCAGGCTGGTTAGGATATATGAGTAGTGTTTGGATTGTTCTCTGGTTATTAGACCACTTCTGTATTTTTTTCATATTGGTGCCTTTTGTTAATGGATTTAAGGATGCTGGGTGTTAGCCAGTTATTGTTAAGTCTCTTAGCTGTGATCTGTGTAGTTTTTTTAGGGCAGTGTCTGTTATAGAGGTGGTGTTTTTTTTTTTTTTAAGAAAATTCTTGATGAATTCGTTAGTATTTTCATATGTTTCTAATTCATATGCCAGTCAATGTTAGTCATAGCTGTTATAAAGTTATTAACAGCTGACTCATTATGTAGTCTGAAGGTAACTTTTGTAATCTCTTGGGGCAATTTTCCTAGGTTGGTTATGAGAAAGGTTGGGTAGTGGTCTGTGGTGTTGTCTGTGATTATGCCTGATTTTAGAGTGGATATAGTTCGGACATGTAGAGAGAATGGAACGAGACAGAATAACTTCGAGAGTGTATAAATCTGTAGTGGAGGGAAGGCGGGGTAGGGGTCGGCCTAGGAAAGGTTGGAGGGAGGGGGTAAAGGAAGTTTTGTGTGCAAGGGGCTTGGACTTCCAGCAAGCATGTGTGAGCGTATTTGATAGGAGTGAATGGAGACAAATGGTTTTTAATACTTGACGTGCTGTTGGAGTGTGAGCAAAGTAACATTTATGAAGGGATTCAGGGAAACCGGCAGGCCGGACTTGAGTCCTGGAGATGGGAAGTACAGTGTCTGCACTCTGAAGGAGGTGTGTTAATGTTGCAGTTTTATAACTGTAGTGTAAAGCACCCATCTGGCAAGACAGTGATGGAGTGAATGATGATGAAAGTTTTTCTTTTTCGTGCCACCCTGCCTTGGTGGGAATCGGCCGATGTGTTAATAATAAAAAAAATAGTGTTAGTCCAGATGTGGTCTAATAATAAGGTACTAGTCTCGGAGATTCTTGTAAGTTTTGATATTGTTGGTAGTAACAAGCAGTTGCTCATAGTGTTTGTGAATTCAGTTACCTGTGGGTCCTGGTCATGTAGGAGATTTATGTTGAAATCTTCTGTGAGCAGCAAATGGTCTTTGTTCATGTGTGCTTCAGTTATCAGGTTACCTAGTTTTTCACTAAAGGGGTGGATGTTTGACTGTGGTAATCTGTAGATGTTTATCACTTTGAGGGGTTTTTGCAGGTATTTTGATTTAAATTTAGCTATAATATATTCTCCATGCTCATCCCTTGTGCAAGAGTTATTGATACATTCAAGTTGATCTGAATAATATATAGCTATTCCACCCCCTCGCTGATCTGTTCTACAGTTGTGAATGGCTGTGTAACCTGGGAGGGCATAGACACCTGTAGTATCAGGTTTTAGCCAGGTCTCAGTGAGTGTGATGATTGACATATTGGTCTGTAGGGATTGGAGTAGTGCTGTGAGGTCATCATAATGTTTGCTCAAAGATCTAACATTGTAATTGAAGATAGTTATGTTATTGTTGGCTCTGAGTAATGTCTTTGCTTGATCTGCTGTGTAATAGTTACAGTTGCTGTTGGAATCATGTTAGTCATTTAATAATAGGTTGATATCAGGATCAATGCCTGTAATCATAGGATTTAGTGTGATTCTATAACTAGACTTGAGAACAATGGATTATGCTAAACTTAATAATATGGTACTAGATTAAATTCTTACTGACTATTGGATTATTACAATTTTGAACAATTTTTCGCTGCCGCTGCAATGTTTCAAAGGTGCTTTGACATAACCTCAGACTCTGAATTGACCCTAAGAGAGTTCTGGAAAGATCACTTCAATATCGTCCATTGCATAGGCCTTATAGGTAAGGCATGGGAGGGAGTGACTTTCAGGACTTTGAACTTTGCTTGGAGACCACTGTGGCCGGATTGTGTTGAAAAGAGGGATTTTGAAGGATTTGAGGCTGACCCTGACCCTGACGACCCTGTGCCTGTTGTGGAAGATACTGTGGCATTGGGGAACAGCCTAGGGTTGGAGTTGAGTGGTGAGGATGTGGAAGAGTTGGTGCAGGACCACAGGGTAGAGCTAACCACTGAAGAGCTGCAACAGCTGGAACTGGAAGAGCATAAGACCAGAGTTGAGGCTATTGATTCACAGGAGGAGGAAGAGGGAGTGAAAGAGGTGCCTTCTTCAGTGCTTAAGAACATGTGTACAAAGTGGAATGAGTTGCAGACATTTGTTGAAAAACACCACCCTGAGCAAGCTGAAATAAGCCATCTCTGCAACCAGTTCAGTGACAGAGCCATGTTGCACTTCAGGAAAATGTTAGAGGCACCAGAAACAGAGGACTCTGGACAGTTATTTTGTGCGACAGGGTTCTAGTGACTCTCAAGCTGGTCCTAGTGGCATTAACCTTTTCAGGGTTATTGACGTACTAGTACGGCTTACGCCCTGGGGTTATTGACGTACTAGTACGCCTAAATTCTAGCGCCCTCAAATCAAGCAGAAACAGGCTGTTAGGCCTAGATGTGATAGAATGGGTCTGTGCGGTCAGTGTGCACAGTATAAAAAAATTCCTGCACCACACACTGCATAATGAGGAAAAAAAAACTCTGACCGTGTTTTTGGTTTAAAACAGCGACTTTGCAGTCTATTTTCGTATGGTATTTATTGATGTATTCTCGTTTTCGTGGTCTCATTTGATAGACTGGAAGATATATTACAGAAATAGAGATGATTTTGATTGGTTTGACAAAGACAAGTACATTGAAATTGAGCTCAAAGTAGCGAAAATGTTCGATTTTTGACGATGTTCAAGAGTAAACAAATCACACCATGCATCCAATGCACATCAACTGGCGAGTCTAATATTCATGCACAAGTGCTCTAATATTATTTATACCATTTATACAATGATGCAGTTGTATACATAACAGTAAATCTTCTATTTTTTTGTGAGAATAAAAATTCAAAATGAAAAGCAAAAGTAATGTAAGAGGGGCCTGGAAACGTGACTAATGAACAGATAAGACGTTATTTTAGTGCCAGGAATGTCTGCCTTGTTTATTCTGGACCCTATTTTGAAATTGGCATCGTTTGAAATTTGTGTGAAATTGGCCAAATTGCCATTTTCTGACCACTATTTTGGGTAGTTGTAATAGGTAAATATGCGGTTTCTTGTACTCAATTGATAGAAGAAATGGAGTTCTAGCGAAATAGCTATAATTTTAGTTGCCTGAAACATTGGAATTTGCCGAAAATAGGGCTCAAATTAGGCGAAATCGCCGATGCGTAAGTGTCATGGCTGCCGCTAACTTCGCGAAAGCATAATTCCGTTAGTTTTCGATCAAATTTCATAATTTTTGTGGCGTTATGATCGGGAAAAGATTCTCTATCATTTCATAAGAAAATTTTTTTTTTTTTTTTAAATTCTTGGACCCTGAGAACAAGTTTCGGAGACCCCCCTTGGACCCTGAAAGGGTTAAAAGACCAAGAAGGGAAGTAACCCCAGAAAGGGACTTGTTACCTGAAGTCCTTTTGGGGGGTTCTCCTTCCAATCACTAACCGCTCCCCCTGTCCTCCTCCCTATCTTCCAGATGCCAGCAACTCTCTTCAATAAAGGTAAGTAAATGTTATTTTAAATGTTTAATTATAAATTTATTATACTTTATATATATTTATAATTGTTTTGTGAATGTAAAAGTATAGTTAATCTTTACAAAATTATTTTTTTGTGAATATTTTTGGATGTCTGGAATGGATTAATTGTATTTACATTATTTCTTATGGGAAATAAGGTTTCGAGTTCCGAATTTTTTGTGTTAAGATCTAGCTCCTGGAACGGATTAAGACCAATAGTCGGGGTACCACTGTATGTACTATGTTTTTATGTTACAGTGGGCCCTTGAAAATCATCCATAATCTGTTCCAGAGAGTCTGCCGAAATTCAAAATGGACGACTTTCAAAACCATTTTCCCCATAAGAAATAATGTAAATCAAATTAATCCGTTCCAGACACCCAAAAGTATTTAAAAATATTTTTTTAAACAAAATGTACATTTATCTACACAGAAAACAATAAGATATGAAGTATAAAACAGTAATAACTTGACACTTACCTTTAATGAAGAGTTGTTGATGTGTGGAAGATGGAAGGAGGGAAGAGGGAGGAGGAGTTGCTAGTGTTTGGAAGGGAAATTCCCTTCCATTAAGACTTCAGGTACCAAGTCCTTTTCTGGGGTTACTTCCCTTCTTTGTTTTTTAATGCCACTAGGACCAGGTTGAGAGTCACTGAACCTCTGTCTCACAAAATAACTGTTCAGAAAGGTCTCTTTCTGGCAGTTCTTTAAAATGTCCCTAAAATGTGACAAGCCATTGTCATTGAACATGTCGCATACACGGCCTGCATCAGCTTTGTCAGGGTGATGCTCCTCCACAAATCTTTCCATCCCAGTCCACATTGCACACATCTCCTTAATCTCTGAAGAAAGCAACTTCTTCCCTCTCCCTTCCTCCTCCTCTGAAGCAATTTCCTGAGCTGTGGTCTGTTGTTGTTGCAGATTAAGGTCCAGCAGCTCTTCAGTGGTTAGTTCTTCATTGTGGTCCTCCACAAACTCTTCCACATCCTCACCACTAACCTCCATCCCCATGGACGTCCCTAATGCCACAATTGTTTCCACAACTGGCATAGGGATGTCAGGGTCAGCCTCAAACCCTTCAAAATCTTTGTCGAGGACACAATCTGGTCACAATTTTCTCCAAGCAGGGTCAATTCAGAGTCTGAGGTTATGTCAAAGCACCTTTGAAACATTGCTTTGGTGTAGAGTTTTTTGAAGTTTGAAATGACCTGCTGGTCCATGGGCTGGAGGAGAGGAGTGGTATTAGGGGGCAAGAACTTCACTCTGATAAACTCCTTCACCATTTGCTCTTCCAAGTCTTGAGGATGAGAAGAAGCATTGTCCATTACCAGGAGGCACTTAAGTGGCAATTTATTTTCCAGGAGGTATTTCTTCACACTGGGGCCAAACACTTCATTGAACCAATCAAGGAAAATTTCCCTCGTGACCCATGCTTTACTGTTAACCTTCCACATCACACACAAATTAGCCTTGGCGACACTGTTTTTCTTGAACACACTGGGATTTTCAGAGTGATACACCAGTAAAGGCTTCACTTTGAAATCCCCACTAGCATTACCACACAACATGAGAGTTAGCCTGTCTTTCATAGGCTTGTGTTCTAGCAGTGCATTTTCCTCCTTCTTGATGTAAGTCCTCTTTGGCATTTTCTTCCAAAAGAGGCCTGTTTCATCACAATTGAACACTTGTTGGGGGTTTGGATTGTTCAGCCTCTATGTACCCCTTGAATTTGTGCACAAATTTTTCAGCCGCACAATTGTCAGAACTTGCAGCCTCTCCATGCCTTACAACACTGTGTATGCCACTTTGCTTCTTGAAATTTTTGAACCAGCCTTTGCTGGCCTTGAATTCATCAACATCAGCACTCGTTCCAGGACTTTTCTTTACGAGATCGTCATGCAACTGCCTTGCCTTTTCGCAAATTATTGACTGTGTAACACTATTTCTTGCGAACTCTTTTTGTCTGATCCACAAAAGCAACAACTTCTCAACTTCTTTGATTATTGGCGATCTCTTTTTCGTTAGCATATTCACCTCTTTCGCAACATCAGCTTCCTTGATTTCCTTTTTCTTCAACAAGATGCTTCGGCTCCCTCAGTGCCCTGGTGATGGACCAGGTGATTCTTCTTCAATGGCCTGGAGATGGACCAGGTACTTCGGCTCATTCAGTGCCCTGGTGATGGACCAGGTGATTCTGCTCCTTCAACGGCCTGGTGATGGACCCGGTACTTCGGCTCATTCAGTGCCTTGGTGATGGACCAGGTGCCCTGGTGATGGACTAGGTGCTTCGGCTCCTTTAATACCTTAATGGACCAGGTGCTTCAGCTCCTTTGGTGCTCTTGTGATGGACCAGGTGCTTCAGCTCCTTCAGTACCCTCTTTTATAGTGCCCTGATTATCAAAGCATATTCCATGGATGGAGTAGGTGGGTTGGGTAGGAGTTTTTGTTTGTAGGATTAGTTTTGGGTTTGAGGGGGACCTGCCTAGTGTTGACCAGTTGGCTTGCTGCAGTGTTTCTTATCTCTGTGTTCTTGTGAGTGAGAGGGGTTGGATTTTAATGGGACTTGCACATTGGTTGGGGGAGAGGGGTGTTGTTGGGGCTTGTTGCTTGGATGGGAATGGGTTAGACAAATATTTTTGTTGGTGGGTTGGTTTTGACATGGACCTGCCAAGTATGGGCCAACAGGCCTGTTGCAGTGTTCCTCCTTTCTTATGTTCTTATGTTAAGTGATGGTTGAATGGGCCTTCCCATACATCCTGGAGAGCTCCCCCACACGCACTCCACTTTCATATTTTTCTATGATCTCTTTCTTAACTTCAATCGTGTTTCTCACTTTCTTTACCAAAGGGCTGGCACTAGGAGCTTTCTTTGGGCCCATGGTGGCTTATTTAGCAGTTTCAAGCACTAAAAACAATGGAATAATGACAAAATGTATGGTATGAACGCATGAGGTGATCTTCACTCGCTGGTAAACAATGGCACACTGACGCTGAATGGTGTTTGTGTGCCTGTGGTGGCTGGGAGGACGCTCAGACGCGTTTCATACGACCGCCGATTTTTAAGCCAACGAACGAAAATCAAGCCAATATTTTGCCGAAAAAAGCTGCTGATTTTCAAATTTTTAAGGGTCCATTGTATATTGTTTGTCATATTAGATCAATTGTGATAGGTAAATAAGCCGTAGTGTTGATATTAGTGTAATAATAAAGCATATTCTCCTGCATCACAAGACTGAGCTCATGGCAACCGACAGTGGCTTCAAAGCCACCTTATCTTTTATGGACAATGTACTGTGTATGTGCTTTACACAACGAGAAGCATTTCTTTTATTCGTTGGAACCATGGCTAGGGCTAAAAGTAAGCAGGTTATAACAATAAATGGAGAAAAAGAAATTGGAATGACTTATGCAGCAAGTAGCGCCACCGAACAGTAGCAGCAGGTTGGTGTGTCGACCCTGAAAATTTGAAATTATGCTATCCAAAATTAGTGCCGAATAACTGATGGAACCAGATGACTGATTGCCAGATTTGTGATGGCCGACCTGTACCAGAGTATAGTGGCACCACCACTATGGGTGTTTTTAAAAGTTACTGTGAGGAGGAGGCTGGAGGAATTGAAGATGTGTTTGAGTGCAATGTGTGGTTTGAATATTATGTAGAGTATTTGGAGCTTGGAGATCAGGAGGTGTGCAGTTTCAAAAGCATTCAGTGGGTTGAGAAGGGCTTGTTGAGGTGGTTTAGGCACTTAGAAAGGATGGAGAAAAATAGGAGTAGGGGACATTCTAGGAAAGGTTGAAGGAAGGGCGGGTAAAGGAAGCTTTGAATGCTAGGGTCTTAGATATCCAATAGGCTTGTGTGAGCGTTTTAGATAGGAGTAAGCAGAGACGAGTGGTTTTAATGGACATGTTGTTGGAGTGTGGACAAAGTAACTTTTATGAAGGGATTCAAGGAAATGGTTAACTGGACTTGAGTCATAGAGGTGGGAAGTACAGTGCTTTCACTCTGAAGGAGAGGTTGGGGATGTTGCAGTTTGAAGGGTCATCTAAACTGTGATGTCACCACATTTCTGGCAAGGTAGTGATTATAAAAATGTTATACAATACAGACAAGTACATGAGTAAGACACATGTGCAGCAGTTGGGCATCTATATTGTTGAAACATTTCACTTGCACAATAGGTTTCTTCAGTCAGATACAGAAGAGAATAAATATGGAGATAGCGGCGGCGGTGGTGCAGTAAAGATTATGTGATCAGTCCATCAACCTGGAAGTGGTGTTTTTGAAGTGGTCAGTTCGTCTCCAGGCTGAGGGACTGACCACCTCAGAAACTACTACAACTTCAAAGTTGATGGACTGATCACATATTTACATTGTCACTACTTCTGTTGTTTCCATATTAATATAGTCTCCTCTGTGTTTGACTGAAGAAGCCTGCTGTGTAGGCAAAATGTTTCAATAATATATGTAGATACCCAAGTGTTGCACATGTCTTACTCATTTACCCAAGACAGTGACTGAATGAATGATAGCAAAAGTGTTTTCCTCCTTTTTGGGTTATCCTACCTTGGTGGGAGATGACCTGTGTGTTAAAAAATAAAACAATTATTTTTATGGCAATATTTGTTATATACTCTCTCTTCTTGTGTTACTTTTGATACATAGCATGAAGAGTAATGTTGGAGTATAAGCATGAAGCTTGTCTTGAATAAAAGGTTATTGTTTACTTTGGTAGAATGAGGCAAGTACAACAAACTTTATACATATACTGTATTTGCAGGAGAAGACTGCAGCGGCTCAGACAGACTCTGGTCAAAAATATAAAAACCTCCTGATAACCTGTGAGAATGGCCTCCGTACTATCACACTTAATCGCCCAGAGAAGAAAAACGCAATTACTAAAGAAGTAAGTAAAGCTTTACATGCCATAATTACCTGTATGTAGCTTCAGGAATGTGGCTACAGTTTTGGTGTGGCTTCAGAGTTTAATTTGTTTTGAGTTTTTAAACTTTTCAGTGATTGTAACACACATTATCTTTTGCATTCTTTTCAAATTTTCTACTACTGTTTATGAAGAAATACTTCCCAGTATCATTTTTTGTTTCTGTTTACAATTGGGACTACTATTTTTTTTTCTCTTATCCTTTTGTTACAGTTTTATGATGTGTAATTAGACTACAGTAATCCCTTGAGTTAAAATAATTTCTAGTTACAATTTGCCTTCATAAAGAAATTTAGTTTTGAGTTGTGATAAAAAATTGGAGATGTCATACATGCACAATGGTCGGCAGGCACAATAACTCAACACGGACCACATTCCACATACACACAGTCCCCATGTTCCCTAGCACAAATACCTTTCTCACAGCTGCCTCTCACAAAATCCCACCCCCTTCTCATTCCCTCAACCCACATCAACCCCTTCCACCCCTCTGACCCATGAGCAAAAACAAGGAATTCAGGAACCCATGAACTGGAACACAGTACAGAGACTCCCCTACATATGAACATTCATGTTGCAAACTTTCAGTAATACGAACAATTTGCCCTGAAGTTGAAAAGATTTAGTTCGCAGTCCGCCACATGGTGGCGGCAATGTAGCACTGGAAGCGCCGAGATGTAAACAATACATAGTAGGTTATTCTAGCGGCATCATTCATACATATGCTTGTTCTCTCTACACAAATTCAGTGTTATTTGTGATTATTATGCCTTCAATATGTTTGGTGTTAAACACAAAAGCAGTGGTGATTCAGGTGGTAGTGCTAAGAAGCGCCAGGCCATCACAATGGAAACAAAAGTGGACATAATAGAGTAGAGCAAAGTGAAAAGATGGTGAATGTTGCCCATTCATACTACATGAATTGTTCCACCATTAGAACGATTTTCAAGAGCAAGGACAAGATTATGGAACACTTGAAAAGTTCAGTTCCAGTACAGTCTACAATAATCAGTAAGAGACGTGAAAAAGTGATGGAAGATCTTGAAAAACTGTTAAGCATTTGGCTCGAAGATTAGCAACAGCGGTTTGAGAAGGTGGAGGAAGAATATAAACTTTTTCATTTATAACACATGTTTATTAGTGTACAGTATGTATTTTTCCTGTGTTCACATATATGTTTAAACTATGTACACTTCTAGGTTACTCTTACGTTCATACATACATATACTACAAGACTGTATATGTACATATGTTGGACTTACAAATGGACTTGCAAACGACCGCTCGGAACTGAACCTGTAATGGAAAAGAAGCTGAAGGTATGGTACACCAGTGCAGATGGATTAGCAAATAAGAGTGAAGAGGGCATGAATGAATCATGGAAGTATCCCCAAAAATTACAGCACTTGCAGAGACAAAGATTATGGAGATGATAACAGACACAATCTTCCCAACTGGCTATCAGATTTTGAGCAAAGACCAAGGGAACAGAAGAAGAGGAGGAGGGGTAGCACTGCTTATCAGAAACCAGTGGAGTTTTGAGGAAATGGGAGGAATGGACAGAGGGGGAAGCAGATGACTAAATAGTAAGAACACTTCAGACCAAACCATACCACGGGTGGGGTTCGAACCCGCGGTCAAAGAGTCTCAAAACTCCAGACCGTCGCGTAAGCCACTGGGCCAGCAAGCTTCAATAAGAGTCATCCAACTAGGTATATTTCTACACCATAGGAAGGTTAGCATAGGCACCACTGTGTCCACAAATGCAAGTTTTTACAGACGAATCTCCCGCTAGCATGGCCGTGACGAACTCTAGCTCTAGCATTTGTGGACACAGTGGTGCCTATGCTAACCTTCCTATGGTGTAGAAATATACCTAGATGGATGAATCTTATTGAAGCTAGCTGGCCCAGTGACTTACGCGACAGTCTGGAGTTTTGACACTCTCTGACCGCGGGTTCGAACCCCACCCGTGGTATGGTTTGTTTGCAATCGTGTCATTACGATTTAGTGAGTCATGTTGACGGCTTTGAGGGGGACTTGAGCTGCAGTTCGTCACGGCCATGTTAGCGGGAGATTCGTCTGTAAAAACTTGCATTTGTGGACACAGTGGTGCCTATGCTAACCTTCCTATGGTGTAGAAATATACCTAGTTGGATGACTCTTATTGAAGCTAGTTGGCCCAGTGGCTTACGCGACCGTCTGGAGTTTTGAGACGTTTATTTTACATTCGTCCAAATTTAGCGCGATAGGCCTGAGTCGCCTAGACATGAGAGAATGGGTCTGCGCCCTCAGTGTGCACAGTATTAAAAAAATCGGGGACCACTTAGTACCTTGTGGGAGCACCAGTTCGATTGAGTGCCAGCTAGAGCAAATAGTGTGGCAAACACCAGGGATTCAATGATGTTATGTCGCATTAACACTCCCCTTTTAAGAGGAAAGTAAAAATAGGTTAGATAAATACATGAATGGCTGTGGGTGGGTGTGAGTTGGACCTGACAAGCTTGAGCTACTATGTCTGATGCCATGCTCCTTCCTTCAGAGGATGTGACCTGACTAGGTGGGTCATTGGTCTAAGTTGGGGGGGTGACATGGACTTGCCTTGCATGGGCCAGTAGGCCTGCTGCAGTGTTCCTTCTTTCTTATGTATTCTGTCCATATCTTTGTCTGTCTATATCTTTGTCTGTCTATATCTTTGTCTGTCTATATCTTTGTCTGTCTATATCTTTGTCTGTCTATATCTTTGTCTATATCTTTGTCTGTCTATATATGTTCTATATCTCTGTCTCTCTCTCTCACATGTACACATAAGTACAGTTGTTATACATAGTGTAAATTACCTAGGATAACCCAAAAATTCCAGGCAAAGTGCTATACAATGCTTGTAGATATAATACATAATAAGCATGGAAACCCCTGGCAAGTAATACGCATCGTCACTTCTGCATCGTGTATAATACCTGTTGGCTTACGAGACGCACTCTGAGACTGAGACAAGCAGACGGAAAGACATACACAGGCAGCCAGATAAGCAGAGCTAGACAAACAGACAGATAGATAGACAGACAGACAGACAGATACAGACAAACAGACAGATAGACAGATATTGAAAAAGGGAGGGTTCCCTCCAGTGCTGCTGACATTTATCAAATGTCACTGGGCTGTCAAGAGTTATCTGACACTTGTCAACACACCATACGTCAAGGAGTTTCATATACTCCAGGCACATAGGCAGACAGAAAGACAGATAAGCAGAGCTAGACAGATACAGATAGATAGACAGACAGACAGATACAGATACAGACAGACAGACAGATACAGACAGACAGACAGATACAGACAGACAGATACAGACACAGACAGATAGATAGACAGACAGACAGATAGATAGACAGACAGATAGATAGACAGACAGATAGATAGACAGACAGATAGATAGATAGACAGACAGATAGATAGATAGACAGACAGATAGATAGACAGACAGACAGATAGATAGATAGACAGACAGATAGACAAAGATAGACACAGACAGATACAGACAGACAGACAGATACAGACAGACAGACAGACAGACAGACAGATAGACAGACAGACAGATAGACAGACAGACAGACAGACAGACAGATAGACAAACAGATAGACAGACAGACAGATAGATAGATCGAGTGAAAAAGCAAGGGTTCCCTGCACACATTCATTCATCAATGTCACTGCCTTATCAGTAGTTATCTGGCAATTGTCATAACACCATTCTTCAAGGAGTTTCATATATACTCCAGGATGTCTAAAACATTGCTGGGACCTATAAATACTTCGTATATATTTATAGACAATAGTAAATGACCAAGGCAGGTGAAACTGTTCACCTGTTGGTGTGATTGTGACTATTTGAGTACTATTTCAGTACATAATATTAGTGTTAGAACAAAGATTGGCTATGAAATCACAAGAACTATTGTAAATTGTAATTATCAGAACATAAAAATTATATAAATTAAGATGAAAACTAGAAAAAAAAGTATATCGGCATTACTTCTGCAAGCGGCAGGACTTGATGTTGCCGTCAGGTGAGCATCCAGTACCAAATTGGAGGGCTTATATCTCGGTAAGTACTGGACCAAATTTTTTTTTTAGCCTATCCTGTTTATAAAAATGTGCTCTTCATTTAAAAAAAAAAAAAAAAAAAAAAAAATTTTTTTGTTTCAAAATATTCGGTCAGCTACGCGAGTGAACGTATATCTACGTATGGACAGTTTAAGGGTTAAGGTCAAGGAAGGTAGTGTATGAGCTGTCAGTGTGCAGAGTGAGAAAGGTGGCTATGCAATGATGCACACTCCTTCCATGCATGAAACCATGCAACCGGGGGGACAAAAAATGTTTGATTCTGTACATGAGACGATTAAGAATCATCCTCTCAAATGTTTTACACAAGCAGCTAGTAAGAGATATTGAGCGAAATGAATTTTATTGATTGGGCTTAGGAATGGGAAAGATGAGGCTGTTGGTCCAAGATTTAGGGAGCTCGGTAGTTACATTTCTGAAAATGCCTTGTTAGATAAACTGAAGAACGTATGGGAAAAATAGGGTTATGTTCCTGGGAGCCCCAAAAAAGCCAAACAACTTTTTTTTGACCTCCAGATCTTACAAAAATAAAAGTGAATATGTAATTATTGTTCATTATTGTGATGTATTATGTTGTTTTTACGGCTTAAGACTACAAATGCAACAGAAATAATAGTATTTCTTACCTTAAATTGTGGGTTATGGTGTTTGTCGATGATTGTGAAGAGTGGAGAGTTATTCTGTGGCCCTACTGAACTGAGGTAGATGGTAGAGGTTCTGCTACTGAATTCGATGGTTGTACTGGAGTGTGCATAAATTCTGTAATGGATTTCTGTTCTATTTTACCCTTCAGTACATTATACAGCTGATGGTAAGGCATCAGCTGCTCTAGACACCATTTCAGAGCACTGCTTCTGGATTTGTCAGGGTCCTCTTCAGTTAAAAAGTTTAACTTTAGGTTAGTAAAGTCAGGTCAGGTAGGTAGGTCAGGTCAGTCAGGTAGGCAGGTCAGGTAGGCAGGTCAGGTCAGTCAGGTAGGCAGGTCAGGTCAGTCAGGTAGGCAGGTCAAGTCAGTCAGGTAGACAGGTCAGTCAGGTAGGCAGGTCAGGTCAGTCAGTTAGATCAGGTCAGGTCAGGTCAGTCAGTCGGTTATTCATTACACAAACTCGTATATTTACCTCATTCTTTTTAACTGCACAAACTGACGTTTCATTAAGGCTAGACTCTCGCTATATCCACTACACGTGAGCCACTCTTAAGCTTGTCTAATATCTCAATTTTCTTTGTAACTCCAAGACTTAAACGCTTAACCCTTTTTTTTACCACTTTCAGCAACACTTGTATGCCTACTGGGTGCTATGATTGCTTGGCAGATACAGTGGACCCTCGGTTTTTGTGTTTAATCCGTTCCAGAGGGATCGACGAAAACTGAAACTATTTTCCCCATAAGAAATAATGTAAATTCAATTAATCCGTTCCAGACACCCAGGAGTATTAAATTTTTTTTTGGGGGGGGGGCCTTGAAGATAGATTTACATGCACAAAAGAATGAACATTCAACTTGCCTTTATTGAAGACTGATGTTGCTGGATGGAAGACAGGGAGGAGGGGAGAGGGAAAAGAGGCTATTCTTTGGAAGGGGAAACCCCCCTCCATAAGGACTCTAGGTACCAAGTCCTCATCTGGGGTCACTTCCCTTCTTTGCCTTTTACTGCCACTAGGACCAGCTTGAGTGTCACTGCACACCTGTGGCACTAAATATCTGTCCAGAGAGCTCTGTTGCTGGCATCTCTTTAAAATGTCCCTAAAATGGGACGAGATTGTCATTGTACATGTTGCTGAGATGGATTGCAACATCATTGTCAGGGTGATGTTCCACATTGTCAGGGTGATGTAGTCCACATTGCGCAAATCTTCTTAATCTTTGAAGAAGGCACCTTACATCTCTTCCTCCTTCATTAAAGCAATTTCCTGAGTTGTGGTTTGATGGTGTTGCACCTCAAGCTCTTGCAGCTCTTCAGTGGTTAGATCTTCATTGCGGTCCTCCACCAACTCTTCCACATCCTCGCCACTCACATCCAACCCCATGCAATTCCCCAATGCCACAATCCTTTCCACAACTTCCATGGGCTCCTCAGGGCCAGCCCCAAACCCTTCAAAATCCCTCTCTTGGACACAATCTGGTCACAACTTTCTCCAAGCAGAGTTCATCGTTCTGGAAGTTACTTCCTGCCAAGCTTTATCTATAAGGCTTATGCACTGGAAGATATTGAAGTGATCCCTCCAGAACTCTCTTAAGGTCAATTCAGAATCCGAAGTTATGTCAAAGCACCTTTGAAACATTGCTTTGGTGTACAGTTTTTTGAAGTTAGAAATGACCTGCTGGTCCATGGGCTGGATGAGAGGAGTGGTGTTAGGAGGCAAGAACTTCACTGTTACAAAACTGAATTCCTTTGACAATTGGTCTTCCAAGTCTTGAGGATGAGCAGGAGCATTGTCCATTACCAGGAGGCACTTGAGTCCCAATTTCTTTTCCAGGAGGTATTTCTTCACACTCGGGCCAAACACTTGATGAAACCATTCCAGGAAAATTTCCCTCATGACCCATGCCTTACTATTAGACTTCCACATCACACACAATTTACTCTTAACGACACTGTTTTTCTTGAACACACTGGGATTTTCAGAGTGATACACAAGTAAAGGCTTCAATTTTAAATCCCCACTAGCATTACCATACAACAAGAGAGTTAGCCTGTCTTTCATAGGCTTATGTCCTGGCAGTGCCTTTTCCTCCTGCATGATGTAGGTCCTCTTCGGGTTTGAAATTTTCAGCCTGTACATATTCTTTGAATTTGCGCACAAATTTTTCAGCCGCATGTTTGTCTGAACTGGCACCCTCACCATGCCTTACAACACTGTGTATGTCACTTCGATTCTTGAATTTTTCGAACCAGCCTTTGCTGGCCTTAAATTCACCGAGATCAGCACTGGTTCCAGGCATTTTCTTGACAAGATTGGCATGCAACTGCCTTGCTTTTTCACATATGATGGATTGCACAACACTATCACCTGCTAGCTGTTTTTCGTTTATCCACACCAACAACAATTTCTCCATATTTTCAATTGATTGTATATCCTGCTGAGCTTGGCAATACGTACGCCACTATCATATTTTTCTATTATTTCTTTCTTCAGTTTACGGTGTTCCTCACTTTCTTTACCAAAGGACTGGCATTAGGAGCTTTCTTTGGGCCCATGGTGGCTTATTTAGTACAGTGGACCCCCGAGTAACGTAAGGCTCATATATCGTAAAAATCGTGTAACGTAAGCTTTTTTCGATATCGTGTATCATAAATGGACTCGTGTATCGTAACGTATTAGACCTGTCCGCCTGCTCCGCACCTGCCCTGCGCCTGCGCAGGTTCGCCAGTGAAGCGTTGTTTACCATTGAGAGAACATTCACAATACATTTGGTGTCTTTTTTGGTGGTTTAGTGATTGTCACTGTGAAATAAGTCACCATGGGTCCAAAAAAGCTTCCTAGTAGCACCCCAGTGGTAAAGAGAGTGAGGAACACCATTGAAAAATATGAGAGTGGCATACGTCTGATTGGAAGAGTTGGTGGAGGAGCACAGGGTAGAGCTAACAACTGAAGAGCTTCATCTGGAACAGCAACAGACCACAGCTGAGGTTATTGCTTCACAGGAGGAGGGAGAGAGAGAGAGGAGGAGGTGCCTTCTTCAGTGCTTAAGGAAATTTGTTCCAAGTGGAACGATGTGCAAAGTTTTGTTGAAAAACACCACCCTGAGCCATGTTGTACTTCAGGAAAGTATTAGAGTCGCCAGAAACAGAGGACTGTGGACAGTTATTTCACCAGGCAGGGGTCTAGTGACTCTCAAGCTGGTCCTAGTGGGATTAAAAGACCAAGAAGGGAAGTAACCCCAGAGAGGGACTTGTTACCTGAAGTCCTTTTGGAGGGGGATTCCCCTTCCAACCACTAACACCCTGCCCCTGTCATCCTCCCTATCTTCCAGATGCCTGCAACTCTTCAATAAAGGTAAGTAAATGTATATATATATATTGTTTTTTATTATTTAGTATGTCAATATTTTTGGGTGGAACGGATTAATTGTATTTACATTATTTCTTATGGGAAATAAGGTTTCGAATTACGTATTTTTCATGTTAAGTAATAGCTCTTGGAACGGATTAATTACGTTAGTCGAGGGACCACTGTAGTCACACACAATAATCAAGGGCCAAAAACAATGGATTGTTAAGAAATGTTTTGTATGAACTCGCAGGATAATATTCACTCAACCAGAAACAATGCTACATTGCCTGGGAATGTGTGTGGGAGGCAGGCTTTGTATGGGCACTGGACAGGTTTTGTACCATCGACGAAAACGGAGGTAATATTTCCAGGAAAAAAGTGTGCGAAAACTGAAATCGACGAAAACGGAGATACATGAAAACTGAGGGTCCACTGTACAAGATATGGCAATTAAAATGTCAAAATACAATCCACAAACACTGCTAACTCCTAGGAGAGAATGGTCCTATACGCGTATGAACCAAAGGCTGGGACAAGGGTGGCGGGGGTGGCAGGGGATGGTGGTCGGTCTCTCCCATTGACTCAATGGTCTAACCCACAGCCAGGCGGCGGCCTGAGTTGGGGAAATATCTCCAAATTTTTTCCCCTCTCTCAAACCGAACCGTGTTAAGTTAATTTTACGAAGTGTTATATAAAATTATGGTGCAATTTTTTATAGTGTAATAACCAAAATGTGCCAAATAAATCTGTGTAATATAAGGGTCTACTGTATCAGATAGGAGGGAGGACATATGGAGGAAATGTAGATATTTGGGAGTGGACAAGTCAGGACCTGGGTTTATGAGAGGGGGAGAAAGTAAGATGGTATGGTGAGGCATCTGTGAAAATAAGGCTTATCTTAGAGGCAAAAAGGGGAATGTACCACAGTATAGTGATACCAATACTTTTATTGTGATGTGAGGCATGCAATTTAATTAAGACTGCAGTGAGGAGAGGGATAGAGATAGTCGAGATGTCTTGTTTGAGAGCAATGTATGGTGTGAATATTATGTACAGTATTCAGAGTATAGAAAGTAGAAGATGGTGTAGGATTGCTAAAAGTATAATTCAGAAGGGGGTTTGGACATTAAGCGAGGATGGAGCAGAATTGGATGACCAAGAGCATAAATCTGGGGTGGAAGGGAGAGAGGAGGGGTAAGAATAATTCTAGGAATGGTTGGAGGGAGGAGGTAAAGGAGGTTTTGAGAGAAAGAAGCTTGAGCATTCAACAAGATTGTGCCATCATGTTAGTGGAGATAAGTGATAAGAAGAGCCATGGTCAGACTATGGGGCTGGCTTCCAGTGTTCTCATGCTCACCGGGCCATTAGTAATCTAAAACCAAGACAACAGTATAAGTGTTCGCAATAAAGCAAACAGAATCCTTGGTTTCATATCAAGGAGCATAAATATGAGTCCTCAGGTTAGGTTGTTCTTCAACGCTATATATCTTTGGTTAGGCCTTGTTTAGATTATGCTGCACAGTTCTGGTCACTGTATTAAAGAATGGATATAAATGCACTGGAAAACGTACAAAGGAGGATGACAAAGTTGATCCCATGTATCAGAAATCTTGCCTATGAGGATAGACTGAGGGCCCTGAATCTACACTCTCTAGAAAGGTGTAGAATTAGGGGAGATATGACTTGAGGTGTATAAATGGAAAACAGGAATAAATAAAGGGAATGTAAATAGCGTGCTAAAGATATACAGTGGTACCTCGAGTTACGATGGTCCCCAAAATCACCCTTTTATGTAAGTTTATTTTTTTAAATGCTTTTGTAGGTATATTTTTGGGGGTGTAAAAGGACTAGTCTATTTTACATTATTCCTTATGGGGATAAATTCGTTTGGTAATGGCACTTGAACAGCATTCTCGAATGAAAAAATATCGTAACTCGAGGTACCACTGTATAGCCAAGACAGGACGCATAGCAATGGTTTTAAGTTGGAAAAATTCAGATTCAGGAAGGATATAGGAAAGCACTGGTTTGGTAATAGAGTTGTGGATGAGTGGAACAAACTCCCGAGTACCATCATAGAAACTAAGACCTAGTGTAGTTTTAAAAATAGGTTGGATAAATACATGAGTGGATGTGAGTTGGACCTGACTAGCTTGTGCTAATAGGTCTGATGCTGTGTTCCTTAAGTAGATCTGACCTGACCTGACCTGACTAGGTGGGTCATTGGTTTAAGATTTAAGACGGGAGGTGACTTGGACCTGCCTCGCATGGGCCAGTAGGCTTGTTGCAGTGTTCCTTCTTTCTTATGTTGTTATATTGCATTAATACTAAATTTATGCACACTAACACTGCCATCCTTTCAATCCTCACTCTTATTTGTGATGCAAATAATCCCCTATGACATGAATGTGCAGATAGTAAAAGTTGGTATATATGGCAGGCATTAAAGTGTTAGGTACTTTAGTTACTTCATGTTTGCTAATGATGTTCTTGATTGCAGAACAACATACGATGTGGAGTCTTCCCTGCATCTCTTTCTTCACTGGCATTGACTGTTGGTGGCTACAATGCTATGTATCTTAGCAGAGATTTATATGGGACCAAGTTTGATATTTCCTTGGGTTTAGTTGACATCCTGAAGAAACATGTTAAACTGTAAGTTAATTTTTTTTTTTACTTTTGTTAAGACTTAATCTACCTTTAATATATATAGTTTCTTTATACCTAAAGGTTCTATAGGAATTGAGACTTTTTTTTTTTTTAAGAAACTGGCTGTATCCCACCAAGGCAGGGTGACCTAAAAAAGAAAAGCAAAAGCTTCTCTTTTTAAATTCAGTAATTTATACAGGAGAAGGGGTTACTAGCCCCTTGCTCCAGGCATTTTAGTCACCTCTTACGACACACACAACTTACAGAGAAGAATTGTGTTTCACTTCCCCATGGAGAAGAGTTGGGACTATACTTTCTATATTTTACAAGCTAGGAGTTTTCGTATATAGCTCATTTGAACGCCTGAATTTTTCCCTGTTTTTTTTTTCTTGTTCCCTTGCTCTCCCATTTAACTGTTAGTTCTATAAAGTTTCTTCCTACCCTTATTCCTCATTTATCCTTTTCTGAAATTTCTTCATTACCACCCTTTGTTTACCCTTAACCTTTTCACTGTCCAGTGCCCCAAAATTGAAAGTGGTGATTGTTCACATTTATTTTTTTATTTTTTTTTTATTGAAATGGTAGAGAATCTTTTTCTAAAGGCAATGACACCAGAGGTAGAAATTGAATGGAAAACTTACGGAATTACACAGGTGCAAAGTTAGCGGACTGGGCATAGTTTGCACATCGGCAAGTTCACCCACTTTGAGTCCTATTTTAAGCCAATTCCATTGCTCAGTTTGACCAAATTTTTAGCTATTTTGCTATTATGTCTTCCATTTTATTGAATTAGTACATTCAACTATCAAAACATTAGATATTCCAGGCACTAAAACATTTCTTCTGTTTGTTAACCCTTTGGGGGGGTCACCAGGCCCTCTCCCAAACTCGTTCTCAGGGTCGCAAATTTTTCGGGAAAATTTTTTTTCTTATAAAATGATAGAGAATCTTTTTCCAATCATAACGATACCAAAATTATGAAATTTGATCGAAAACTAACGGAATTATGCTTTCACGAAGTTAGCGGTATCGATGACATTTATGCATCGGCAATTTCGCCCACTTTGAGCCCTATTTTCGGCAAATTTCAATGTTTCAGTCTACTAAAATTATAGTTAGTGGTACCTCGGTTAACGATATTTTTTCATTCCAGAATGCTGTTCAAGTGCCATTACCAAACGAATTTATCCCCATTAGGAATAATGTAAAATAGACTAGACCTTTTAGACCCCCAAAAATACACTTACAAAAGTATTTAAAAAAAAATAAACTTACATAAAAGGGTGAGTTTGGGGACCATCGTTAACCGAGGTACCACTGTATTTCGCTAGAATTCCATTTGTTCTATCAATTGAGTACAAGAAACTGCCAATTTACCAATTTCAACTACCCAATAAGGTGGTCAGAAATTGGCAATTTGGCCAATTTCACACAAATTTCAAAAGATGCCAATTTCAAAATAGGGTCCAGAATAAATGAGACAGACATTCCTGGCACTCAAATAACATTTTATCTGTTCATTAGTCACATCTCCAGGCCCCTTTTACATTACTTTTGCTTTCCATTTTGAATTTTTATTCTCACAAAAAATAGAATATTTACTGTTATGTATACAACTGCATCATTGTAAAAACGGTATAAATAATATCAGCGCACTTGTGCAAGAATATTAACTACCCAGTTGATGTGTATAGGACGCATGGCGTGATTTGTTTACTCTTGAACATAGGCAAAAATCGAACATTTTCGCCACTTTGCACTCAGTTTCAAGGTACTTGTCATCGTGAAACCAGTCAAAATTATCTCTATTTCTGTAATATATCATCCATTCTATCAAATGAGACTAAGAAAACGAGAATACAAGCATAAATACCATACGAAAATAGACTGCAAAGTCGCTGTTTTAAACCAAAAACACGGTCAGTTTTTTTTTCCTCATTATGCACCGTGTGGTGCAGGATTTTTTTTATACTGCGCACACTGACTGCACAGACCCATTCTCTCACATCTAGGCCTACCAGCCTGTTTCTGCTTGATTTGACGGCGCTAGAATATAGGCGTACTAGTACGACGAAAACCCTGGCATGCAAGCCATACTAGTACGGCCGAAACCCCGAAAGGGTTTATCATGTCCCCAGGCCTCTCCTTTATTACACATGCCTTTTATTTTTAATCAATCATTGCAAAAAATCAAAGATTTACCTTATTTCTCGGATAATAAAATATAACCAAGAATGAGTGGTCATGGTTTATGGTGTTCTAATAATTTAATCAGTCTTAGTAAAAACCCATAACCCATAAAACATACCAGGGGATTTGAAGCTATTTCCAGTCATGGAACAACCATAATCATCTCTTATTTCTATAGTATGTCTTCCATTCTATTAAATGATACCAAGAAACAGCCAATAGAACCATAAAAGCTCTCCTAGAAAACACCTTAAATTTGTTATTTTAAAGCAAATAAAAATTCGTTTCTTTTCCCATCATGCACCACATGGGGCATGATTTTTTATGCTGTCACACACACTAGGCCAAAATTTTCCACAGGCTAAAATTTTCACAGCTTATCCGAGGGAGCTGAGCTCAAAGCCTAAATCTGTACAAGTGACCCTGGCATCAGTAGAGTAGATGTACGGACGAGACAATGGAAGGATTGAACTGTCAGACCCTGAAATAAAAAGTGATGGTGGTTGTTGTATTGGTGTGAATATTATGAAGAGAATTCAGAGCTTGGAGACTAGTAGAATGGGTGGGGTTATTCAGAGGATGGAAGAGATGTTTGGTTGTTGAATTGGTTTAGACATTTAAAGAGGATTGAGCAAAATAAGGTGACTAGGTGGTCATATAAATCTGGGGTGGAGGGAAGGAGGGCCAGGGGGTTGCCCTAGGAAGGGTGGGAAAGAAGGGGTAAGGAAGGGGGTGAGTGCTAGGGGCTTGGACATCACACAGGCTTGTGTGAGCAGTTAGATAGGAGTGAGTGGAGGCATGTGGTTTTTTATGATTTGGCGTACTGTTGGAGTGTGTGCACGTTAACATTTATGAAAGGATTAGGGAAAACTGGTTAGCTGGACTTGAGTCCTGGAGGTGGGAAGTACAGTACTTGCACTCTGAAGGTTTGGTGGGGACATTTCAGTTCAGAGGGGTCACTTGAACTGTGATGTCAACATGTTTCTTTATGGGCAGTGGTTGAATGACTGTTAGTGATATTTTTGTGTGGAAGACTACTGGTGTTTAAAAAAAAAATTGTAGATTAACCCTTAAAAATTCCTCTGCATGGGAAGATTTTGAAAAAAAAAAAAATCCATATACGTAGAATGAAAGTTTATTTTTCTGAATCAAATATGATTAAAACAAGTGGAATCTAATAAAAACTTATGATTTTATGGCGTGTTGAAGTTGGAGAAAAAATGATCACTTTTCGGCAACAGCTGTGTAAATGCGCTGGTGATATTTACGTTTTACAGTTTATTGACACTAAGATATGATTATTTTTCTATTTATTTAATCAGTGGTAATATTTCAAAATTAAATTGAATATCTTTTAATACAACAGGTTTTACTTTTGTTATTGCATGGGAGAGACATACAGTGGAACCCCGGTTTACGATGTTATCACCTTACGTTATTTTCGGTAACCGATATTTATAACGTAAGAAATTTGTTTGTGGTTTACGATGTTTGCTTCGTTTACCGACATTCGTACCGGACCTGTCCGCTTGGCGCCCAGCTGAGCGCGCACTCCAGGGAGCGTCAGTGCTATTGTTTACAAGCGAGAGCGACCACCCACCCACACCCACGCATTCATACCAGTATATTGTCATTATTCCACTGCTGTTTTTAGTGCTTGCAACTGCTAAATAAGCTACCATGGGTCCAAGGAAAGATCCTAGTGCTAAGCCTGTGGCAAAGAGGAACAGAAATATATGTACGATAGAAGTGAAGAAGGAGATAATAGAAAAATATGAAAGTGGAGTGCGTATCAGTGAGCTAGCCAGGCTGTATGGTAAACCCTATTCTACCATCGCTACCATTGTGGATAAGAAATATTCAAGTAAAATCAAGGAAGCTGTTGTTGCAAAAGGTGCATCTGTGATCACAAAACAGAGACCACAAGTGGTGGAAAATGTGGAAAGGTTGTTGTTGGTGTGGATCAACGAGAAACAGTTAGCAGGAGATACTGTTTCGGAGGGAATAATATGTGAAAAAGCAAGGCAGTTGCATGATGATCTCCTTAAGAAAATGCCTGCAACGAGTGCTGAAGTGAGCGAATTTAAAGCCAGCAGAGGCTGGTTTTACAAATTTAAGAATCGAAGTGTTGTGAGGCATGGTGAGGGAGCCAGTTCTGACAAAAGTGCGGCTGAAAAATATGTGCCTGAATTCCAGGAGTACCTAGAGGCTGAACAATTCCTCCCCCAACAAGTGTTTAATTGTGATGAAACAGGCCTGTTTTGGAAGAAAATGCCCAACAGGACCTACATTACTCAGGAGGAAAAGGCACAGCCAGGACATAAGCCTATGAAAGACAGGCTAACGTTGATGCTTTGTGCCAATGCAAGTGGTGATTGCAAAGTGAAGCCTTTACTAGTGTATCTTTTGAAAATCCCGAGTGTTTGGCAGATGCGGTGTCAGCAAGTCTAACTTGTGTGTGATGTGGAAGTCTAACAAAAGGCTTGGGTCACAAAGGACATTTTCTTAGATTGGTTCAATGAAGTGTTTGGCCCCAGTGTGAAGAAATATCTATTGGACAATAATTTGCCACTTAAGTGCCTCCTGATAATGGACAATGCTCCTTGTCATCCTCCAAACTTGGTAGAGAAAATTGTGGAGGAGTTTAAATTCATCAAAGTGAAGTTCTTGCCCCCTAATACCACTCCTCTCCTCCAGCCCATGGACCAGCAGGTCATTTCCAACTTTAAAAAACTCTATACCAAAGCAATGTTTCAAAAGTGCTTTGATGTGACCACAGACATGAACATAACCCTAAGAGAATTTTGGAAAAACCATTTCCATATGCTGCATTGTGTACACCTTATAGGTAAGGCTTGGGAGGGAGTGACTACCAGGACTTTGAACTCTGCCTGGAGAAAATTGTGGCCAGACTGTGTCCTAGGGAGGGATTTTGAAGGTTTTGGGGCTGAGCCTCAGAACCCTGAGCCTGAGCCTGAGCCTGAGCCTTTTTTTTTTTAAGAAATTGTGGAATTGGGCAAGTCTTTGGGGTTAGAGGTGAGTGGTGACGATGTGGAACAGTTGGTGGAGGAGCACAAGGAAGAGCTAACCACTGAAGATCTGCAAGAGCTTCAACAGCAACTGGAACAAGAGAGCAGAGGTCAGGACAATGGTTCAGAGGAGGAGGTGGAGGTGGAACAAAAATGGAAGAATGTGCCTTCTTCAAGGATTAGGGAGATCTGTGCCAAATGGAGTGATGTGCAAGCATTTATGGATGAATATCACCCTAACCATGCTGTTGCAGGCCGTGCTGGCAACCTGTACAATGACACAGTGGTGTGTCATTTCAGGGATGTGTTAAAGAATCGCCAGACACAGATCTCCCTGGACAAATTTGTTGTTAGAAAGAGGTCTAGTGACTCTCAAGCTGGTCCTAGTGGCATTCAAAGAAAAGGGAAGTAACCCCAGAAAAGAACTTACCACCTGCAGTGTTAATGGAAGGGATTCCCCTTCCAAACACTAGCATACTACTCCACCTTCTCCCTCCTCCCGTCCTCCACATCAACAACTCTTCAATAAATGTAAGTGACATGTTATTGTATAATATTTGCATGTATTTATGTATTCTTTATTAAATTGTGTATTATTTAATGTCCAAAAGTTCTAAAAAATATTTTATTTAACTACTTTTGGAAGTCTTGGACGGATTAAATTTATTTCCATTATTTCTTATGGGGAAAATTGATTCGTTTTACGATTGTTTCGCCTTAAAATATGCCCTCTCTGACGGATTAAAATCGTAAACCGAGGTACCACTGTATTATTTGCATATTCACCTAGAAGATCAAAAGCCACAATTAAAATTAATGCAGTGCCTTTGTACATTCATTGGTACAGTGGACCCCTGGAGTTCGTCATTAATTCATTCCAGAATGCTGCTCAAATGCGGTTACCGAACGAATTTGTTCCCATAAGGAATAATGTAAATTAGATTAGTCCTTTTAGACCCCCAAAAATACACTTACAAAAGCACTTACAAAAATACACTTACATAATTGTTCGAGTTTGGAGCAGTATGAACTCCAGGGGTCCACTGTATAATGAATTTTACTTGTATAATAGATAATCCTGTTTACTAAGTTAAAAAGAGAAACTTTTGTTTTTCTTTTTGGGCCACCCTGCTTCAGTGGGATACAACTGGTTTGTTGAAAGAAAGAAGAATAATCTTATTTTAACTGTTCAGAGTAAATTTTGAATAGTGATAAGCATATTTGCTTTGCAGAGAAGAACCAGCCAAAGGGGTTGTGTGTTGTACCATGTCTGCCTTTGCTGTATGGTGTGGTGTCTTTATATTCATGAGGTATACACTAAGACTTCTGTTCATGTACAAAGGTGAGTTTATATTCTGTTTGGTTTTTACTCAAAGATAGAAAAGTGTGCCTTGTTTGTATTCACTAACAAAAAAAACAAAAAAAATTGCCTCCTTGTATTGCAGTAAAAAAAAAATTGCAGCTATGTTTCTTAGGGTACCTGGATGATTACATAGCATGTAAATCTCCACTGACTTCTCCATTACCATTTATGAAATGTTATTTTTACATATTAATCAAATTATAGTACTGTGTAATGCAGTTTGACGAAGAATAGGAGTTCATAGATGAATTCATTTGTATTTAGAATACAGTACATTATTCACAAACATAAGGAAGACAAGCCACGGGGGGTCGAAATCTTTAGCTCAAGTACTTTCACATTTTCACACAGCTCCTGATGATGCACTGAGAAGTGTGAAAGTACTTAGAGTTTTGGAAGTGGACATGTCAGCAGGTGGGTTAATGAAAGATGAGATGAACCATAGAATAGATGAAGAAAAAGTGGGTGGTGTGGTGAGGCATCTGTGGAAAGAAAGAAGTTTATTTGTGGAGGCAAAAAAAAGGTAATGTACCATAGTATAATGGTACCAACACTTATTTCAGTGTGATGCATGAGTTTTGAATATTGAACTGAGAAGGAAGCTAGAGGCAATGGAGATTCATGTTAGAGAGCAATGAGTAGAGTGAATATTATGCTGAGATTTTGGAGTGTATAAATTAAAAGGAAATATGGGGGTCACGAGGATATAATAAAATTCAAGAGGGTTGAGGAGTTGAGGTGGTTTGAACATGTAGAGAAGATAGGGATAGAGAGAGAGAGAGAGAGAGAGAGATGGAGAGAGAGATATATAGAGAGAGAGTTAGATAGGCTGACAAAGAGGGTATATAAATGTGGAATGAAAGGTAGGAAGGGTAGGGGGTCATCCCAGGAATGGTTGGAGGAGGAAAAAGTGTCTTTGGGTTTTAGGGGATTGAGCATCCAGCAGGCTTGTGTGATTGTGTTAAATGGGAGTGAATTGAGACAAGCAGTTTTTAATAGACATGTTGGAGTGTGAACAAGATTACTTTTATGAAAGGATTCAGAAAAAACAGTTAGCTGGACTTGAGTCCTGGGGATGGGAAGGGCAGTGCTTGCACTCTGGAGGAGGGGTGGGGATGTTGCAGTCAAAGGTTAATCTGAATTTTTCATGTCAGTACAGTTCTGGAAATAGTGATGGAATAAATGATGAATTCGTTTTTTTGGGGTTACCCTCCTTTGATGGAACACAGCTGTTGAGGTGGAAAAAATAATAATCACAATGCTGAGAAAGCAATGAGGTCTTTCCTTAGCACCTAATCACTTCCATAAGTCTCATACTGAAAGAAACAAAATTGGGGTTCAAGCCATTTGACCTTTGAACTTCCTTGCATAAATACTTTCCTGAATTGCAGTAAATGTGACTGCATAATTAGTTGGCATAGACCCTAACATTTAATCCTGAATGTTGTAAGATGCTACCATAAATTTCATCTTGTTTATTTGGATGATTTTATTTTGTGATGAGTTGTCATCCTTTATTATTTGTACTGAAATTTTAGCTGGATCATGAAACCAATGTATCACATGACATCCTAGAAGCATTGTGGTGCAAGGAAGATGGCTTGTTGATAGAATTTTCATAAAGATGTTCTGCCACAAGTCATTACCAAGTTATTAGGCTGAACCTCTGCAGTAACTGTAGAGTTGGTCTATCATTAATTTTTAATTTTTGGCACTCAGATTTTATCATTTCTGAGATAACGCCATTGGGATAGTGATTCCCAGAACCATTAAGATATGAATCAGTTTTTATATAACACTTAATTCATCAGGATTGATAAATTGCATAAAATGATTTCTGGCTGCCAGATGACAACTGTTTGTACTATATTGAATTATCAGTATAATTAATCTGCCATATATTCATGAAATAAAAGATAAGAATTGTAGACAGTAAAATAAGCAAGCTCCAGTGCATTATCTTGAGGGGGACTAAAAATTGTGATATTATATTTACTAACAAGCACTAGACTCATATTTCTTACTGAGTGGGCCAAAATGTAATTCTTGTGGATCTGTGTTACAGCTGAAGCAGTCGCAAACTGCCATCCCATCAATTCAAACTAGAAGCACTTTACTGTCAGAGTTGAGCATGATGTCATGTTCAGATGTTGATATTTTTATTGTCAATATTATGAAAAGCTGAAAAGATAAAAAGATTGGTTGTGATCTAAAAATGTTATGGGTTTACTTGCAGGTTGGATGTATGAAGAAAGAGGTAGTGGTCGGAAAATGAGTTTAAGTTCAAGGGTGTGGATTGTAGCACTGAAATCTTTAACTTGGTTTTCACGACCTATGCTGTACTCTTACCAAGGTGCCCTTCCCAGATTGCCCCTTCCTGCTCTCAAGGATACCATGGATCGGGTAGGTGCTTATTAAACTAATTTTCTATTCTGCAGATTTTTATGTAACGTATCCCAACCCTGTAATCTATACAGGAAAAGGGGTTACTAGCCTGTTGCTCCCAGCATTTTAGTTGGCTTCTGCAATACGCATGGCTTACGGAGGAAAAATTCTTATTCCAATTCCCCATGGATATGAAAGGAAAATAAGAACAAGAACTATTAAGAAAAAACAAAGGAAACTAGGATGAGTGCGTATACATAAATGTGTACATACATGTGTAGTGTGACCTAATTGTAAGTAAAAGTAACAAGATATACCTGTTATCTTGTGTGTTTATGAGACAGAAAATAAGACATCAGCACTCCTACCATCATGTAAAACAAATACAGGTTTCTGTCTTACACTCATTTGGCAGAACAGTAGTACTATCCTGGGTGGTTGCTGTCTACCAACCTCCTCCTACTACTACTACAAACCACTGGCCTCCACGTGGCAAGGTCTGGTAACTCAGATATAAATCTGAGGCTGACACTTGTCGCAAATAATAATTTTTCTGGTTAGCCAGACTTGGGTTCTGGAGGTGGGAAGTACAATGCCTGCACTTTAAAGGAGGGGGTTGGGATATTGGCTGTTTGGAGTGACATCTAAACTGTCATATCTGGGCACCTCTGCAAAGACATTGATTATGTGTGAATGATGGTGAAAATGTTGAATGATGGTGGGTCACCCTACTTTGGTGGGAGATGGCCGGCTTGTTGGAAAAAAAAAAACCTCACTCTGCAGGATAACTATTAGGAGTTTGCCTAGAATAGCCTAGAAAGTGACGTAGTGGAGGCAGGAACCATACATAGTTTTAAGACGAGGTTTGATAAAGCTCATGGAGCAGGGAGAGAGTGGACCTAGTAGCAATCAGTGAAGAGGCAGGGCCAGGAGCTATGACTCTACCCCTGCAACCACAAATAGGCGAGTCCAAATAGGTGAGTATACGTACACACACATGCACACACACACATGTACACACACATACACACATGTACACACACACACTCATACATGCACGTATGTACAACAGGCCTAGTGTCTAATCAACATGTGCCTAGGACAAAATGGTAACACACACACACACACACACACCTACATACCTACCTCTCTCTTCGCACATGCTCCACACACACACACTCCACGCACATACTACACGCCTGCTCCTACCACATGTATGCTTCTACCACCTGGGTATACTTGGAGGGGGTTTCAGGGATCAATGACTTCGTGGCCCAGTCCTTGACCAGGCCTCGCGGTGGATCAAGGCCTGATCAACCAAGCCGTTACTTCTCGCCACGTGCGTGCTCATACCACTTGCGCTCATACCACACGTGCATGTACCACACCCTTCTGACAAAATGGCATTGGAATGATAATAAATAGATTTATTTCTTTGGATCACCTTGCCTTTGTTAGAAATGTCTAATGTAAAAATAAAATGTAAAATTATTCAAAATATGGATGTTAATTATGACTAAATCAAGGGTATTTGAATAAAATTCATATATTTACAGACGAGGAAAAAAATAGTGCCTAGTGTCAGTCTGTATAACATACTGATTTAGTGATTTGTATTTTTCAGTATCTGCGAAGTGTCCGTCCACTAATGGATGATGAGAATTATGTTCGGATGGAGAAGCTTGCCCAGGATTTTCAGACAGGTATTGGAAAGAAGCTTCAAAGGTAAGCTTTCCCTCTAGATGCATAGCAGGTTGAGGCATGTTGGCTTTTTTTTGTCTCATCCTGCATTCATCTTTTGTTGCATTCAGTATACATACTTGAAAATTACATGAATAGATACAGGCCAAACCTTGACAATAAGTACACTGTACACAAGGTTTATATCTTGTAAGCACTGAAAGTCCATGTCAGCTACACTATTGCTGGCTGGCGCTATAGCCTTTATCGACTCCTGCTTTAGTATCATACATATCGTAGAATCACTGAAGAAGGCACATTGTCCCCTCTCTCTTCCTCCTCCACTTTGGTACTTTGCTAAGAGTTCTTTCTTGAATTATATCGTGTTTCTCACCGTCTTTACCACAGTCACACACAATAAAAGCGCAAAAACAATGGATTATTACGAAATGTTTCGTATGACCTCGCAGAGTAATGTTCACTCACCAAGAAACAATGCCACACTGACTCAGAATGGTGTGGGGGAGGCTTTGTGTGCTCGCGGGCATTCGGACATGTTCTGTACGACCAACGAAACCAGAGGGAATTAATGAAAACAGACTACATTTTGATGAAAAAAGTCAGCTATAACTGAAAATCATGATATCACAGGGTAAAGAAAACAGAGGGTCCACTGTATTTACTGTTTTAGCTTTGTATTCTGTAGATCTTTTATCTCCTCATAGCTTTTATTTACATTTTGTGATATAAGCTAACTACAGCTGGTTATATAATTTTGTCTTTCTCTATGTTACTCCTGCATAATTATCCTTCATTTTTGTTTTATACCCCTCCAAGTCTTATATCTCTTACATCAACTGTATTCTAGACCAACTGTTTGTTCATCTCTACTTTCCTTTATAATATCAGCTAATTCTTGCTGTGTTCACCTTATTCACTTTTGATTTTTCAGTAATTCTTGCCTTTCTTAATTTTGTCAGGTCCACCAATCCATTCATTTTCACTTTTTTTGTGTGTGATGGAATACCCATGCTTTGACTGGCTGCTCTCAGCCATTATGTAAACCAAGGCTCTGCTGATGTTTTATTATTTTACCTCAAAATCCATATAAAGTCTCTTCAACACAGGAATCTTTTAAACTACCATAATACTTCCTTTTTTGTGTTAGGGGGGACACCTTGAAAAATTCCTCATTAAGTAGGTTGTGCATTGGAAACATTTTTTTGGACCATTGGGTAAAAGCATTATTTTTTTGTAACCTAATCCTATTTATTGAAATATAACTTTTGTACAACCCACTTGGACTTCCAGCAAGCATGCGTGAGCGTGTTAGATAAGAGTGAATGGAGACGAATGGTTTTTGGGACCTGACGAGCTGTTGGAGTGTGAGCAGTGTAATATTTTTGTGAAGAGATTCAGGGAAACCGGTTAGTCAGACATAAGTCCTGGAAATGGAAAGTACAGTGGAACCCCGGTTTTCGTCCGGTCCAGTTTTCGTACAATTCATTTTTCGAACACTTTTTTGCGAAATTTTCCCCCGTTTTCATACATCCGCTCAGAAATCGTCCGTACCAGATGCGTCCACCTGCTTGTGGGACACGGCCGCTCATACGTTCAAGACTTAGTCTGCCTTTGTTACTCGTTCAGTGAGCATTACTCCGTGCGTTCATTCGATACATTTCGTAATCATTGTTTTTTGTGCTTGCAACTGCTAAATAAGCCACCATGGGGCCAAAGACAGTTCCGAGTACCAGCCCTTTGGTAAAGAAGGTGAGACACACGATAGAATTCAAGAAAGAACTCGTAGAAAAATATGAAAGTGGCGTACGTGTGCCTTCAGCAATTAAGGACATTTGTGCAAAGTGGAGTGAGGTGCAAAGTTTTGTGGAGAAATATCACCCTAACAAAGCTGTTGCAAGCCGTGTCAGCAACATGTTCAATGACAATGCCATGTCCCATTTTAGGCAAATCATAGAGACGCCAGAAACAGGCATCTCTGGACAGATTTTTTGTGCGTCAGGGGTCCAGTGACTCAAACTGGTCCTATTGCCAGTAAAAGACAAAGAAAGGAAGTAACCCTGGATAGGGCTTTGATACTTGAAGTCCTTATGGAGGGGGATTCCCCTTCCAAACAATAACCTCTCCTCCCTCTCCCCTCCTCGCTGTTCTTCCATATGCCAACAAGTCTTCAATAAAGGTAAAAGTGATGTTAAATGTTCATTTATCCATGTCATTAGTGCTTTATATTTATTTCTCATTGTTTTCTGTATGTAAAACTATAGTTATTCTCTCTAAAACTTATTTTTTGTTAATATTTTTGGGTGTCTGGAACGGATTAATTGGTTTACATTATTTCTTATAGGAAATATTACTTCAGTTTTCATACAAATCGGTTTTCAGCCGACCTTCTGGAATGGATTAAAGATGAAAACCGGGGTTCCACTATACAATGCCTGCACTGTAAGGAGGGGTTTGGGATATTAACAGTTTGGTGTGACATCTAAACTGTTGTATCTGGGCGTCTCTGCAAAAACAGTGATTATGTATGAGTGATGGTGAAAGTGTTGAATGATAATGAAAGTTTTTCTTTCTTTTGGATCACCCTGCCTAGGTGGGAAACGGCTGACGTGCTAAAAATATTACAGTA
>WNWK01012309.1:7660-22412 GCA_009830355.1 Cherax destructor | reverse complement strand
CGGGGTCCACTGTACAGTGGTCCCTCGGTTTTCGTTCATCTCCAAACTCGAACATTTATGTAAATGTATTTTCGTAAGTGCTTTTGCAAGTGTATTTTTGGGGGTTTGAAATAGACTAACCTACGTGACATTATTTCTTAAGGAAGTAAATTCGTTCGGTAATGGCACTTGAGCAGCATTCTGGAAAGAATTTTCGTCGAAAACCGAGGGTCCACTGTACTGTAAATAGTTAAGATTGGGAAATGGTAATGGTAAATATGTATTAAGAAATAAATAACAAATGGTTACAAATAAGGAAAAAGATATATATAAAAAACAAAATAAGTCACACAATCAAATTTTGTGAGAAATTTAAGATAGTGACGTAGCAGTTACTAGAACAATTATGAATTTAACTACACTAATATACAATCAATTTTGTGAGAAATTTAAGATAGTGAGGTAGCAGTTACTAGAACAATTATTGCACTAACGTAGTCTAAGGATTTAGTCATTGAGGTTGATCAGTCTCTGTAAGATTATCATCTCAAAGGAAGTTGGACAGTTCATTTTCATTCTTGATATAGTAAGCACGGCCTACAGTTGTTTTCCTAACCAGGATTTTCCCATCCCGTGTGAAGCACTGGTGGATTTTGTCATTATTCTCATGTTTAAGTTTTCTTACTCTGTATAGTAGGTTCTGACGTTTTTTTGTGAGACACTCATTTACATAAAGATCTTTTTTTGCACTAATTGATGACTTTATTAGATTGTTTTTCCTGTCTTTCGTGTGAAATCTAAGCATAACACACTTTTTTTTTTCTACCCTGGCTGCCAAGTAATCGTGATTCTGTTATCTCTGATGCTGATACTATTACATTTAAGTGGTCTTTTATGGTCTGAAGAGTAGCATCTTTGCAGTTGGTATGGTTTATGCCACTTGGAAAGAGTGCACTGCTAATTATTACTGAGTTAGATAACTTATCTTGCTCAGTTTTATCTTCTTGGTTAGAAAAATATTCGGTCAGCTGAATATCCATGTTGGTCTTCCAGTCCTTGACAGCATCTTCAACCTTCGTGTTTAGGGATGTTATTTGCTCTGTATGGCTGGCTATGACTGATTGGAGGGTCTTTCGAAAATCAGCCATTCCAGCTGATGTAAACTTCTGTTCAAAGCTTAGGATCTTGCTTTCAAGGTGGGCTAACTTAGTTTCATGCTTAGATAGTGTTGTACGAAGATTCATGTTTTCCTCAGTTAGGGTGGCGATGTATGACTCAAGAGTGACAGGATCATTTGTCATACCTGAGATCGTTTCAGATGGATCAAATCCTATGAAGGCAGTGTGGTTTGAGGGAGATTCAGTCATGATTGGTGTTGTTGCTGTCCCGTCGTCTTGGGTGGTGGTTGAGTAGGGTGAGGGAGAGTCAGAGTCAGCCATTGTGTTTGTTGACGTGTTGCCTGGGGTGGTGGTGGGGGGGTGGATGATGCACCGGCGTCCTTCTGGGTAGTCAAGGGGAATAGTCGAGTTCTTGGTGATTTCTTGCTGTTCTTTTTGTTGCTTCTTCTGTTATTAGGTCTCATAGTAGTACAGGGGTTGTTGTAGATAAGACGTAGAAGCTATAGTTGCTCAAAGCTTGGTGTAGGTGTTCGTCTGGCAGCGGGCTGTGTTTTGGGTTTGAATGGCACTCTCCACTTGGATCGACAATTTTTCGAGTTGATGGTCTTACTGTTGATATTCTTGAGTCATTCTGGGTTCTGCAATTAGGCCATCATAGAAGTGTTGGTGGGCTCTGGCTGGAGAAGAAAATAACAGAGCTTGGGTGCCACTGCTGCTGCCACCTCCTCCAGGACTTTGAACTCTGCTTGGAGACCACTGTGGCTGGATTGTGTTGAAAAGAGGGATTTTGAAGGATTTGAGGCTGACCCTGACGACCCTGTGCCTGTTGTAAGAACATAAGAACATAAGAAAGGAGGAACACTGCAGCAGGCCTGTTGGCCCATACTAGGCAGGTCCTTCACAATCCGTCCCACTAACAGAATATTTGCTCAACCCAATTTTCAATGCTACCCAAGAAATAAGCTTTGACAATTCTACCCACTCAAATCCAACCCCTCTCACTCATGAATTTATCCAACCTAAATTTGAAACTACCCAAGGTCCTAGCTTCAATAACCCTACTAGGCAGACTGTTCCACTCATCAACTACCCTATTTCCAAACCAATACTTTCCTATATCCTTTCTAAATCTAAACTTATCTAACTTGAATCCATTATTGCGGGTTCTCTCTTGGAGAGATATCCTCAAGACCTTATTTATATCCCCTTTGTTAATACCCATTTTCCACTTGTATACCTCGATCATGTCTCCCTCATTCTACGTCTACAAGTGAATGTAATTTTAGGGTCTTCAATCTTTCTTCGAAGGAAGATTTCTAATGCTATGTATTAATTTAGTCATTCTACGCTGAATGTTTTCTAACGAATTTATGTCCATTCTGTAATATGGAGACCAGAACTGAGCTGCGTAATCTAGGTGAGGCCTTACTAATGATGTATAAAGCTGTAATATAACCTCTGGACTTCTGTTGCTAACACTTCTTGATATAAATCCCAGTAATCTATTTGCCTTATTACGTACGCTTAGGCATTGCTGTCTTGGTTTAAGGTTGCTGCTTACCATCACCCCCAAGTCCTTCTCGCAATCTGTATGGCTAAGTTCTACGTTATTTAACTTATAAGTGCTTGGGTTATGGACACTCCCGAGCTTCAGAACCTTGCATTTATCTACATTGAACTGCATCTGCCACTTTTCTGACCACAATTAAGTTTGTCTAAATCTTCCTGAAGTTCTATGACATCTATGTTTGAATCAATTATCCTACCTATCTTCGTGTCGTCAGAATTTGCTCATATCACTAGTAATTCCCTCATCAAGGTCATTGATATATATTATAAATAACAATGGGCCTAAGACTGATCCCTGTGGAACACCACTTGTTACAAGTCCCCATTCGGATTTAACCCCATTTATGCACACTCTCTGCTTCCTATTGGTGAGCCATGACTCGATCCATGACAGCACTTTTCCCCAATGCCATGAGCTGCCACTTTCTTTAACAGTCTCTGGTGCGGTACTCTATCAAAAGCCTTACTAAAGTCTAAATAAACAATATCGAATTCTTTATCGTGATCAACAGCCTCAAAAGCTTTACTGAAGAAGGTTAATATATTAGATAGGCAGGAACGGCCCTCGTGAATCCATGCTGGGTATCATTAATCAAATTATGGTTATCTAGATGGCTTCTAATAATATCAGCTATAATTGACTCTAGTAATTTGCCTACAATTGAGGTCAGGCTTATTGGCGTAGTTTGACGGTAGTGACTTGTCCCCTGCTTTAAAAATAGGAATTACATTAGCCATCTTCCACATATCAGACACTACACCTGTTTGAAGAGATAAATTAAAAATGTTAGATATTGGTTCACAGAGTTCCATTTTGCATTCCTTAAGAACCCTTGCAAAAGCTCATCAGGACCCGGCGATTTATTTTGTTTCAGTCGGTCCAGCTGTTTCATAATCATTTCGCTAGTGACTGTGATATTACATAATTTATCTTCTTCTGGGCCTCTGTAAAATTAATTACTGGGATATTATTTATGTCTTCCTGTGTGAAAACCGAGAGAAAATAATTATTAAAAATAGAGCACATATCATTCTCCTTGTCACTAAGATGCCCAAAGTTATTTTTAAGGGGACCTATCTTATCCCTAACTTTTGTTCTATAAACCTGGAAAAAACTTTTTGGGTTAGTTTTTGAATCCCTAGCAACTTTAATTTCATAGTCCCGTTTAGCTTTTCTTATTCCCTTTTTAACGTCCCTCTTAATGTCAGTATACTGATTTATAAGATGACCCTCACCTCTTTTTATGCGCCTATAAATTCCTTTCTTCTGCCCTAAAAGATATTTGAGCCTATTATTCATCCATTTTGGGTCATTTCTACTTGATCTAATTTCTTTATACGGGATAAATGTTCTTTGGGCAGCCTGTATAATTCTTTGGGCAGCCTGTATAGTTCTTTGGGCAGCCTTTGGGCAAGTCCCTGGGGTTGGAGGTGAGTGGTGAGGATGTGGAAGAGTTGGTGGAGGACCACAGGGTAGACCTAACTACTGAAGAGCTGAAAGAGCTTCATCAGGAACAGCATCAGATGACAGTAGAGGAAATTGATTTAGAGGAGGAGGATGGACAGGGTGAGGTAGTAACTTCTTCAAAGATTAAGGAAATTGGTTCTATGTGGACTAAGTTGCAGACATTTGTTGAAAAACACCACCCTGAGCAAGCTGAAATAAGCCATCTCTGCAACCAGTTCAGTGACAGAGGCATGTTGCACTTCAGGAAAATGTTAAAGAGGTGCCAGAAACAGAGCACTCTTGACAGTTATTTTTCGAGGCAGGGGTCCAGTGACTCTCAAGCTGGTCCTAATGGCATTAATAGACAAAGAAGGGAAGTAACCCGAGAGAGGGACTTGTTACCTGAAATCTTTATGGAGGGGGATTCCCCTTCCAAACACTAACCCCTCCCCCTGTCCTCCTCCCTATCTTCCAGATGCCAGCAACTCTTCAATAAAGGTAAGTAAATGTTATTTTAAATGTTTAATTATAAATTTATTACTTTATATATGTACAGTGGTCCCTCGGTTTTTGTGTTTAATCCGTTCCAGAGGGATGCACTAAAACTGAAACACACGAAAACTGAAGCCATTTTCCCCATAAGAAATAATGGAAATTCAATTAATCTGTTTCAGATACCCAGGAGTATTAACAAAAAATAATTTTTTAGAGATTAAATATAGATTTACATACAGAAAAGAATAACAAATAAATATAAAGCACTAATAACATGTATAAATGAACATTTAACATCACACTTACTTTTATTGGCGACTCTTGTTGGTGTATGGAAGATGGAGAGGAGAGAGGGAGGCGAGTTTATTGTTGGGAGGCAGGACAAAATGCTTCAATTTGACACTAATATCAGCTCTACGGCTTATTTATCTATCACAATTCATCTAATATGACATAATAAACAATATAAATAACATAAAAACGTGATATACACACTAGAATAAATAAAATATGTGTCTCATTACGAATGTGGTGGCGGGCATACTCGGTCCAGCTATGAAAACATCTTCCTATTCTTTCCTCCTTGAGACGCATTAGTATAAGAGAAAACGGAGTTTGTAATGCTAACTGCATTAGATCACTTATTTCCAGTCGCTTCAAGGTGTGAACAGAAATCATTCCTGTCCAGGCTGGCTGGTAACAACAACAGCAGCAGCAACAACAACAACAACAACTGGTTTGTTGACGAAACTACCGAAACTTCTACACTCTCATTCTCTCTCGTTTATTCATTTAATCTTGTTTACTCACCTCTCACTCAACATTAAGACTGCCTCTTACCACCACTGCCTCTCACCACCACTGCCTCTCACCACCACTGCCTCTCACCACCACTGCCTCTCACCACCACTGCCTCTCACCACCACTGCCTCTCACCACCACTGCCTCTCACCACCACTGCCTCATCACCACTGTCTCACCACCACTGCCTCTCATCACCACTGCCTCTCACCACCACTGCCTCTCACCACCACTGCCTCTCATCACCGCCTCTACCACTTCTTCTTTCCAGTCGCTTCAAGGTGTGAACATGAATCATTCCTGTCCAGGCTGGCTGGTAACAACAGCAGCAGCAGGAACAACAACAACAACTGGTTTGTTGACAAAACTACCGAAACTTCTACACTCTCATTCTCTCTCGTTTATTCATTTAATCTTGTTTACTCACCTCTCACTCTACATTAAGACTGCCTCTTACCACCACTGCCTCTAACACTGCCTCAACCAACAAACAAGCACCACTGCCTCTCATCACCACTGCCTCTCACCACCATTGCATCTCATCACCACTGCCTCTCACCACCATTGCCTCTCATCACCACTGCCTCTCACCACCATTGCCTCTCACCACCATTGCCTCTCACCACCATTGCCTCTCATCACCACTGCCTCTCACCACTGCTTCTCATCACTGCCTCTCACCACCACTGCCTCCCATCACCACTGCCTCTCACCACCACTGCCTCCCATCACCACTGCCTCACCACCACTGCCTCTCACCACTTTGCTACGATTTCTTTCTTTAATTCTATGGTGTTCCTCACTTTCTTTACCAAAGGACTGACACTAGGAGCTATCTTTGGGCCCGTGGCGGCTTATTTAGCAGTCACACACAATAATCAAGGGCCAAAAACAATGGATTGTTAAGAAATGTTTTGTATGAACTCGCAGGATAATGTTCACTCAACCAGAAACAATGCTACACTGCCTGAGAATGTGCGTGGGAGGCGGGCTTTGTATGTGCGCTGGGCACTGGACAGGGTTCCGGACCGAGCACGAAAACGGACGGAACACACGAAAACAGAGGGCAATTTTCCACGAAAAAACTACACGAAAACTGAAATACACGAAAACAGAGATACACGAAAACCGAGGGACCACTGTATTTATAATTGTTTTGTTTATGTAAAAGTATAGTTAATCTTCACAAAATAAATTTTTTGTGAATATTTTTTGGGTGTCCGGAACGGATTAATTGTATTTACAGTAGACCGTCATTTAGCACGAGATTATGTTGCACGTTATGGGTATTGCACGATTGAAGAATTGCGGCACATTATTATCTAACACGATGTAAAAATTATATTACACGGTTCGCAGGAGGGGAAAAATTTTTGAGTGCACGGTAGCCCGCGGTGGGTTAAATCATTGAGTCAGTGGGGGTCCTACTGAGGGTGGCTATGAGCCACATCAAGTGTTTAGTGCTGACGAGACAAGTGTTTTCTGGAAGAAAATGCCAACACGAACTTATGTCAGTCAGCAAGAGAAAAGTGCACCAAGCTTCAAGACAGCAAAGGATCGCTTCACCTTGCTCCTTTGCGGTAATGCGTCAGGTGATTTTAAGTGTAAGCCCAATCCTAGTGCTTAGAGGAAAAGGTTATTTGTTTTTCCTTCCTGCAAACTGTAAGTAAGTTTATTCAGATACACAAGGCCAGGAGCTGAGTCTCGACCTCTGCAACCACAATTAGGTGAGTACAGTTACATTGATTATCATACATAGCAGCATATGTGTAGAGAACCTAGGATAACCCAAAAAAGTCAGACAGAATGGAAATAAGTCACTGACATTTTTGGGTTATCCTAGGTTCTCTACACATATGCTGCTATGTATGATAATCTTTGTAATTGTATCTGTGTATACCTGAATAAACTTACTTACAGTTTGTGGGAAGGAAAAACAAATTCCCATTCCCTCAAGAGGCCTCCCCGTGTTGTGGTTCAGCAGACACCACCTGCCTTCCCCAGCCACCCCTTCCCCGACCACTCGCCTTCCCTAGCCACCCCCCCCGACCCCACCATTCATATTTCATACTAGTGATGTATCGGATATTCGCATCTGCATCTGCGGAACATCCGCACAATTTCTTACATCCGTATCCGCATCCGTATTTCACAGAAAACAGGTATCCGCATATACATCCGCATCCGAAATCCACGGAACATCCGCACGATTTCTTACATCCGCATCAACATCCGCGGAACATCCGCACAATTTCTTGCATCCGCATTTGCATCCGTAAAATGAGTAAGTAAGACATCCGTATACACATCCGCATACCGGATATCTAAATTTTTCACATCCGATACATCCCAGTTTCATACTCGTCAAAAAAAGTCCTCTGCTACAAGCCAGCTGTGTTTGTGAAGAATGAGAGAGAGTGAATTGTGTTTTGATCTTTAACCCTTAAACGGTCCAAACGTATATATACGTTCTTACCGCTACTGCCCCGAATATTTCGAAAAACAAAAAATTTTCTTTTTTTATATACAGTGGACCCTCGGTTAACGAATACCCCAGAAATCGTGCAATTATGTAAGTATAATTTTGTAAGTTCTTGTGGAAGTGTATTTTTGGGGGTCTGAAATAGACTAACCTACGTGAAATTTTTCCTTAAGGGAGTAAATTCGTTCGGTAATGGCACTTGAGCAGACTTCAAGAGTGAAGTTTTTACGAAACTCGGGGGTCCACTGTAGAAATGAAGAGCACATTTTTTTAAGTGTTATAGAATAAAAAAAAAATCTAGGGTCAGTAGTTACCAAGATATGAGGCGGAGAAGTTGGCACTAGATGCTCACCTGACAGGAACAGGAGTCCTGCCGCTTGCAGAATCGTTGCCGATATACGTTTTTTTCTCATTTTTTTATTATTTTATATAATTTTTATGTTCTGATAATTACAATTTATAGTAGTTCTTGTGATTGCATAGCCAATCTGTGTTCTGACAGTAATATTACATACTAAAATTGTACTCAAATGATAATAATAATGATAGTGCATAATAATAATAATGATAGTGAATAATAATAATAATAATAATAATAATAAAAATAATAATAAAAATAAATAATAATAATATGTAATAATCATTACAATAAATTTCAACCCTAAGCATTATGTAAGATATGTGTCACTGCCTTATCTCATCTGATCTCCACTAATCATGACTGGTGACATTTGGTGTGGGTGAGGGTAGTCTTATCTCTTCTTATCAGTCCAGTAATTATAGTGATGACATTTGAAGCTTACACTGCTTCCCTTTATTTGTTACTCAATTTGTCTGTCTGTCTGTCTGTATCAGTCTGTCTGTCTTTCTCTCTGTGTTTGTGTGTGTCTTTCTGTCTGTGTGTGTATGTGTCTTTCTGTCTGTCTGTGTGTCGTCTCCTTTCTGTCTGCTTGTCTCAGAGAGTAGCTCATGAACCAAATGGTATTACACAGATCCCAAGCACAGTATAACACTTTGTCTGGATTTTTTGAGTTATCCTAGGTAATTTACACTAGGTATAATTGTATTTACGCATGTGTTCCTGTGAGATAGAGACAAAGAGACAGATAAATACAGACAGACAGACGGATACAGAGACAGCCAATCAGGTACCCAGCTGGCAAGCCAGCTGCTGGCAGCCAGGTGGCCAGCCAGCTGGCCTGCCAGCCTGCCAGCCTGCCGACATCACTTTCCACTTAAAAAAGGAGTGTTAATATGACATGACATCAGTGAATCCTTGGTGTTTGCCGCAGTGTTTGCTCTACCTGGCTCTCAATTTAACTGGTGCTCCCAAAAGGTACTAAGTGGTCCCAGAATTTTTTAATATGGCGCACACCGAGTGTTAGGACCCTTTCTATGCTGACCAGGCATCTCAGGCCAATCTTGCCAAATTTGGAGGAATGAAAAATAAAATGTAAATATACGTTTGGGGCAGTAGCGGTAAGAACATATATATACGTTTGGACTGTTTAAGGGTTAAATTACTATATCTTGTATCTGCCAAGCAATCATGACACCTAGTAGGCATACCAGTGTTGCTCAAAGTGGCAAGAAAAGGTGTAAGCATTTAAGTCTTAGAATTAACGAAGAAAACAAAGATATTAGACAAGACATAACCCGTGGCGGTAATGAAGTGTTACTTTGTACACATAAAAAGAGGTAAACATAAGTTTGTGTGACTGACTTACTGACTGACTGACTTACTGACTGACTGACTGACTGACTGACTGACTGACTGACTGACTGACTTACTGAATGACTTGACTGACTTACTGAATGACTTGACTGACTTACTGAATGACTTGACTGACTTACTGAATGACTTGACTGACTTACTGAATGACTTGACTGACTTACTGAATGACTTGACTGACTTACTGAATGACTTGACTGACTTACTGAATGACTTGACTGACTTACTGAATGACTTGACTGACTTACTGAATGACTTGACTGACTTACTGAATGACTTGACTGACTTACTGAATGACTTGACTGACTTACTGAATGACTTACTGACTGACTTACTGAATGACTTACTGACTGACTTACTGAATGACTTGACTGACTGACTTACTGAATGACTTGACTGACTTACTGAATGACTTAAAGTTAGACACTCACTACAACCATCGACTTCAGTTCCAGAACCTCTACTATCCACCTCAGCCCAGTAGGGCCACAGCATAACTCTCCACTCTATTCACAATCATCCACAAACACCAGCACCCACAATTTAAGGTAAATACTATTATTTCTGTTACATTTGTAGTCTTAAGCAGTAAAAACAACATAATACTTCACGATAATGAACTACAATTATATATTCACTTTTATTTTTGTAAGATCTGTTGGTCTAAAAAAAACTTGTTTGGCTTTTTGGGGACTCCCAGGAACGTAACCCTATTTTTCCCGTAAGTTCTTTTAATTATCTAACACGAAATTATCTAACACAACGTTTTCAGGAACGTAACTACCGTGCTAAATGACGATCTACTGTACATTATTTCTTATGGGAAATAAGGTTTCGACTTTCGAAATTTTCGAGTTAAGGTCCAGCTCCTGGAACGGATTATGACCGAAAGTCGAGGGACCACTGTACCTTGAAATTGAGCTCAAAGTAGCAAAAATGTTTGATTTTTGCCAATGTTCAAGAGTAAACAAATCACACCACGCATCCAATACACGTCAACTGGTGAGTCTAATATTCTTTCACAAGCGCGGTGATATTATTTATACTGTTTTAACAATGATGCATTTGTATACATAACAGTAAATCTTCTATTTTTTTTTTTTTTTGAGACTAAAAATTCAAAATGGAAAGCAAAAGTAATGTAAGAGGGGCCTGGAGATGTGAGTAATGAACAGAGAAGATGTTATTTTAGTTCCAGGAATGTCTGCCTTGTTTATTGTGGACCCCATTTTGAAATTGGCATCGTTTGAAATTTGTGTGAAATTGGCCAAATTGCCAGTTTCTGACCACTTGTTTTGGGTAGTTGAAATTGGCAAATGGGCGGTTTCTTATACTCAATCGATAGAAGAAATGGAGTTCTAGCAAAATAGCTATGATCTGAGTAGACTGGAACATTGGAATTGGCCAAAAATAGGGCTCAAAGTGGTCGATATCGCCGATGCGTAAATATTATCTAGACCAATAACTTTGCGAGAGCATAATTCCGTAAGTTTTCTATCAAATTTCATACTTTTGGTGTTGTTATGATCGGAAAAAGATTCTCTATCATTTCATAAGAAAAAATAATTTTTTTTTCCAAAATATTTTCGACGCTGAGAACGAGTTTGTCGACCCCCAAATGGTTAAAACACTTGAAATTTTGGAAAGTTTCCAGACATAATGGAGAGTCATGCTCACAGAGAATGTATACAAACCAGGTGGCACGTGGTGACCGTATTAGAAAGTCAGGTGGGGGGAGCCGTATAGAGAGTTTTGGTCATACTAATTTGAAATGTCCGTATTAGCGGAATGCTGTTAGGCAAAAACGTTTTAAAGCAGGGCCCTACTGTAGTTTATTAATGTCACTATGGCCTTCCCGCTAAACTAATATTAAAAGCACTATTAATATCTGGCTCCACTCCATAGCTCCTGATTAGGTGTTTTCATTGTTGATCTCTTAGGGTAGCTTTTAATGGTGCAGAGGCAGTGCCAGTTAGTACCTGCATACCACTTATAAATGTGTTTGTCCCTTTTGTGGGATATTTACTTTACCTTATACAGTGGACCCCCGAGTTTCGTAAACCCCGGAAATCGTACATTTATGTAAGTATAATATTGTAAGTGCTTGTGGAAAAGTATTTTTGGGGGTCTGAAATAGACTAACCTACGTGACATTTTTTCTTAAGGGGGTAAATTCGTTCGGTAATGGCACTTGAGCAGACTTCAGGAGTGAAGTTTTTACGAAACTCGGGGGTCCACTGTACCCTAAATCTCTTAACATTTACTTGGCAGTCAGTCTCCCTTGTACCTCAGTCACATCCATCACCAACTTGTAGCACTATCTGCCAGGGGCAACTCCAGCAAGGTAATTCACACTAGTCTCTTCATAGTTATTTTATTTTATTGTATCTAAAAATAACCTTCATAACTATTAATAATATTTTTTAAGTGAAACAATGCTTTTTATAAGTTGCTTTCCAAAACTAGATTTTTGTTCTGGTAAGATGAGGTAATGAGAACCTTCAGAACAAGGGAATTAGTACTAGTGGTGACACTTTTTAAATTGCTCGTACTCCCTCTTTGGAATATTGCTCAGTGTTGATGGCCCCATTCTGGGCAGGAGAAATATCAGAGCTGGAGCAAATAGAGATCGTTTACGGCCCACATAGAGCCAATAAATCATTTAAATTATTGGGAACACCTTAAAGTCTTAAATGTGTACTCACTGGAGCGGAGGTGAGAGAATGATAATATATACCTGGAAGGTGCTTGAAGATTTTGTCCCAAATCTGCACACTGCCATAACAACATACTGGTACGAGAGATATGGGAGTAAGTGCAAGATAAACCCAGTGAAAAGCAGGGGTGCAGTGAGCACAATAAGGGAACACTGTATCAACATTTATGGAGATATAGAACTTATCAGAAACAATGCTGGGATAAGTGTAGAAGTCTTCAAGAGAAAACTGGAGAAGTATCTTCACCAGGTGCAAGATCAACCAGGCTGTGATGTATATGTGGGTCAGTGGGCCTCCAACAGCAACAGCCTAGTTAACAGATGAGTCTGACCCATGGCCGGGAGTAGAAAAACTCTCAGAACTTATCAAAGGTATATATACGCTGTATCAAAGGCAAAGGTATAAGATATTAGTGATATGTAATATTTTATTTACAGATGTATGAAGAATGGATCGAATCTCTTAAAGAAGCTGCAGAAGATCCTGGCACTGTTATCACTGCAATTACTGGGTCAGGAGATTACTACTGCTCTGGAAATGATCTTTCCAATTTTACCGACATAGATCCAAGCAAAATGCATGAGAGTTCCAAAGAAGCAGGAGTTCTATTAAACAGGTAAATAAATATGATAGGAGAATCTCTACACTTACTGTTACTCCAGGTAGGTAGACTTGATCACAGAACCCAATTTTTTTTATTTTATTTTTATTAACACATCGGCCGTCTCCCACCAAGGCAGGGTGGCTCGAAAAAGAAAAATCTTCATCATCATTCACTTCATCACTATCTTGCCAGAAGCACGCTTACACTACAGTTATAAAACTGCAATATTAACGCCCCTCCTTCAGAGTGCAGGCACTGTACAGTGGTACCCCGACTTACGATGGTCCCCAAACACACCCTTTTATGTAAGTTGATTTTTTTAAATGCTTTTGTAAGTGTAATTTTGGGGGTCTAAAAGGACTAGTCTATTTTACATCATTTCTTATGGAGATAAATTTGTTTGGTAATGGCACTTGAGCAGCATTCTGGAATGAAAAAATATCGTAAGTCGGGGTACCACTGTACTTTCCATCTCCTGGACTCAAGTCCGGCCTGCTGGTTTCCCTGAATCCCTTCATAAATGTTACCTTGCTAACACTCCAACAGCACATCAAGTCCTGAAAACCATTTGTCTCCATTCGCTCCTATCTAACACGCATGGACAAAGTTCTTTGTCTCCACAGACTCCTAAGTGCACTGCTCACCTTTTTTCCCTCATCAATTCTATGATTCACCTCATCATTCATAGACCCGTCTGTTGATACGTTCACTCCTAAATATCTGAATACATTCACCTCCTCCATACTCTCTCCCTCCAATCTAATATCCAATCTTTCGTTACCTAATTTTGTTATCATCACCTTACTCTTTCCTATATTCACTTTTAATTTTCTTCTTTTACATACCCTACCAAACTCATCCACCAACCTCTGCAACTTCTCTTCAGAATCTAACAAAAGCACAGTGTCATCAACAAAAAGCAACTGTAACAACTCCCACTTTGTGTTAGATTCTTTATCTTTTAACCCCACACCTCTTGTCAACGCCCGAGCATTCACTTCTCTTAACCCTTTCAGGGTCGAGGCCTCAATTCTTAACTCTCTCTCAGGGTCGAGAAATTTAAAAAAAAAAAAAAAAAAAAAATTTCTATGAAATAATAGTTTTTTTTTCTAAATCTAATAGGCTAAAAAAAAACATTTCTGCAATCAATACTTACCGAGATATAGATGATTGAAGTTGAGAGAAAATGAGCCATGTATGGCAACATCGGTGACTGCCGGTCGGCCGGTAATTTTTTCTTTTTTTTTTTTGTTTTTTTTTTTTTTTTTTTCAAATAACTTTATGGTCTGTGAGACCAATATAAGTGCTGTTTTTCAAATATTCACTCGTTATTTACCTCACAATAACTACACAAACTTTGTTTTCATTACATTGTTTACAAAACATGTTTACAAAAAGTAACAATGTCAAAGATTGTTTATTACTATTTTTCTATCATATATATACATATATACAGTCACTGGACATGTTCCTAGAAGTGGTGGAGCTTGTGGAACTCTTTGAAACATGGTGTCATGCACAATGGTACTTTACACTCCTCACACATAAAATGAGTGTCTCTGCGTTGTTGAGGACGTTTTTGTATGTGCACAGACATGGCACCTCTTCTGAGCCTTTGTCTTGCAAGCAGTAGCAGGCAGTTTCATTAGGTAGTGATCACCAGGCCTCAGACGAGAGGGTATTTGTTCATAATTTCGTGGGCGGTGTTCTATTGCAGGTGCTAATACTTGGTACTTGAATATTATTTGTCTGACCACAGACAAACAAAATTCACCATATGGTGGTTTGTTTCTGGTCTTCAGCTTATA
>WNWK01012308.1:0-60199 GCA_009830355.1 Cherax destructor | reverse complement strand
AAGGCCTGACGCATGAGGACAGGGTTGGGGGAGACATATAAACATATAAATACTGCGAGGAATAGATAAGTGGACAGAGACAAGATGTTCCAGAGAGGGGACACAGAAACAAGGGGTCATAATTGGAAGTTGAAGACTCCTATGAGTCAAAGGGATGTTAGGAAGTATTTCTTCAGTCATAGAGTTGTCAGGAAGTGGAATAGCTTAGAAAGCGACATAGTGGAGGCAGGAACCATACATAATTTTAAGACTAGGTTTGATAAAGCTCATGGAGCAGGGAGAGAGAGGACCTAGTAGCAATCAGTGAAGAGGCGGGGCCAGGAGCTATGACTCGACCCCTGCAACCACAAATAGGTGAGTACAAATAGGTGAGTACACACATGCACATACACACACATACACATACACACACACACACTCACACACACAAACACACACACACGCTAGAATACAATAATCGCGAGCAAGCAATACAAGATGCAAAACAACAACAGGGGAAGTTGAATGATAGCTCTAGGCCTTTCGAGTTGTAATCAACACGTCTTCAGGATCTTGCAATGCTGCAGAAATGAGTAGGAGATCCAGGTAGATTAGTTCAAGCTAACGATACTAGCTGGAATCGTTCCCTCGAACGAATCTACCTGGTCTGACTACTCATTTGTGCAACATTACATGCTCCTGCGGATGTGTTGATTGCAACACGAGAGGCATAAAGCTATCATTCAACTTTCTCCCCCCCTTCGTGGTTGTTTTGCATATACTAGAATATTTCATTTTCCTCTGCCTCTGCCACTCAGTCCCTCCATCCTCAAAAAATTATAATCAGTGTAGAGCTCCTCTGTCACTGCCGGAAGTTTGAAACATTTTCAAATTATCCTTTTTCCTGCATGAATTTAATAACGTCTGTCAGCAAATCAAGATTTTAGTCCGATCCTCGGCATAATTCTCTCTCCCCACAAAGTATCACCACCACATGTGCACGTGTCATTCGTCATGTCAGTTATTTGCCCAGCGAAAAAATAAAGATGTATGTTTTTCTCGGCCTGGTAGTGCGCTTTACATGAATACATTTCACTGTTTTGAGACAACACGGGAATTTTTATTCTTCCTCTACACCTCTATAATTCTTTTAAAATTATAAATTTCTTTTCAGTGTAATTATGCATTGTACTGTATTTTTCTTGATAGGTTTACTTTTAATAATGATGATTGTAATAATAATAATAATAATAATAATAATATAATTATTATTATTATTATTATTATTATTATTATTATTATTATTATTATTATTATTATTATTATTAATAATAATAATATCACAGATTATCATTGGTTAGATCCAAAATAAAACCAAATGTTTATCTTTAACAGGTGTGCCAACATTACACTGAGGAAAACGCGGTGTGTGTTTGTATCTAGTAGTGAGGATGGCAGTGAACGTGTTGGTACCCCTGCTGATTCCCCTCGGCGAGCAGCTGACGAACGGTAAGTAAACAAACTCCAGCATTCGGATTTTTTAGATGATGAATGATGGTAAGTACAGAACTTCAAAGTTAAATTAAATCTATTTTTACCCCACTGCTGCTGAGTATTCTCTGTATATTTTGAAATATTTTTACAGTTCCTAGATAATGTGAGAAATCACGAAAGCGATTGGGGGTCATTATATATATATATATATATATATATATATATATATATATATATATATATATATATATATATATATATATATATATAATATATATATATATATATATATATATATATATATATATATATATATATATATATATATATATATATATTAGTTAGGAAGTAAGATTTATGATGTATTTATTGCAATTGTTTCAAATTCCGAAATAGGATACCCTCTTTATATATCCTATCTTTGTGCAGTATTAAGTGGGACGTAGGGGGACTGGCGGTGCACACACATTATCTTGAAATCTGGAGTGCTGCCATGGTGAGATAGACTTGAAACTTTATCTCTTAAGTTGTACGGGAACGAGGTGACTTTGCTTCGCTCCAGTGGTGGTTTTACTTAAAATAAACCGCCACTGTCTTCGTGTGGCAGCCAAGCCAAGTGTAAATGTCTGTTCCACTTTAATTATCTACGGTTTATTAATTGTAAATTACCTTTGGGATTCTGTGTATCTCATCAGGTTAGTCATGGTTTCCAGCCACAATTCTGGTACTACGTGTCCAGTGTAATGTGATGCTCTCGTAGGGTTGTAGTCAGTAGCGTGTCTACATCACATTGTTGCCCCGATATAAGTTCAGTATTCCCTTGGAAACACGACTCGCATTTCCACTACAGTGAAATAGGTTACAATGAACCCTCCTGCCCGCCTTAATGTCGTTATATATACCAAGAACTGCCACCGAGAGAGAAAATCTAAATATAGAAAGACGTGTTAGAGCATCAGAGTGCTACGAACACTTGTCAGTAATAATTCGGAACCCGCAGGTAGACCAAGACAGGGAAATGTTATTCTGCGTATTTCGACCCATAACGCAAGACTTCTTCAGCAGAATTCATTCTACTGAAGGGAACCTCAGACCTAGTTGAAATATAACTTTTCCCTTTCTCTTTCTTCGTATCCAGGTGGGTGGATTCTTATTATAGATTGCCATTATTAAGGTTATAGAGCGCAGTGTACTGTAGACCTTACAACGAAATGCAGAAGCGGGAAGTTTGTTTACTTGAACTAATATAGTTATATCTTAAGAAATATTATACACTGAAAAAAAAAATCGAATAAATCTGTAACTTTATAAGATATCTCTTTTAAATTCTATTTTCTAACGAAAGCAAATTATTTTTTTATGATCTTTATAGTTCCCTTTTCCTTATTCTAACAACCACTTTCTTGCCCCTTGCTTGCCTGTTCTTGAACTTTTTCTATCTTGTTTCTTTTCATACTCGAACTCCAGACAAGAGCTGCGTCCTGGGTGCAATATATATTATAAATAATTGATCACGTCTTCATCAATATACTTAAGCGAGACAGTGTTGCACATGGCACTAACAACCGCAGATGTGTTCATGTGAGAAAACTTAATTAACATCTCGCAGCTCCTTTTCTCTCAGATAATCTTGTGGTTTCACTCCACTTCATCTCAAGTGTTTCTACTACACGTGTAAGACAGGTTTAAGAGGGGGAATGAGTGTTGAAATTTTTGTAGAACGGGTTTAAAGGAATTGTAGGAGTGACGTAAGTATGGTGTGGGGAATATTCTTACCTTATCCGTTTCCTTCTTTTCCTCCTTATGTTATTGTTGAACCAATCTACATTTTTTTTTTTTTATTCTGAGATATTTGACTGCAATCTTCATAAATTTTCCATGAAGTATTTTCTCTGACTTTCATCCGTAATTGAGAACAACATTTTCTGATACACTCGGTTTTGTTTGCCTTTTTTCCCTCTCATTCATTTCATTCATTGCAAAAATATTTTGTATCAGCGACTGCAGTATATCCAACATCTTTACCAGGTGTCTGTTACACATTCCAGTAGATTGATCCATGTAATAAAGCATCTATTGCAAGAACTAAGAAGAAAGAAGGAGAAGAAGAAGAAAACGAAGAAGATAAAGAAGATAGAGAACAAGAAAAATAGTAGAAGACGAAGACCTATAAGAAGAAAAAGAAGATGGAGAAGAAAAATAGTAGAAGACGAAGAAGAAGAAGAAGAAGAAGAAGAAGAAGAAGAAGAAGAAGAAGAAGAAGAAGAAGAAGAAGAAGAAGAAGAAAGAAGAAGAAGAAGCAGCTTTTCCCATATACTCCCACGATCGTTCTTACCAAGAGGTTTACAAGAATTAATTTTGAAACTTTCCTTCTCCAGTTATTATAACACAGATAGTAAGTTGTCACTCGCCCGAGCTGCTGCTGCTGCTGCTTGCTGCTGCTGCTGCTGCTGCTGCTGCTGTGCTGCCTTCGTTATGGTGATGATATACAGGGTGTTTCAAAGAGATGCACCCAATTTCAAAGCAGACTGCTTGAAAATGGGTCCATCTCTTTGAAACACCCTCTGTATACACACAACACTCACGCCACGTTGACCACTTTTGTGGGTCATTTCTCTTTCAGCGTCGTTGGTCATCCTGTTTATTTGTATCTTAAGTCTGTTTAAATAAGTTTTGTGTTTGGCAAATATTTAATGGAGGGAGGATCGAGCCCTTCCCCACTCCTTGTGCTAAAAGCCCCACAAGGGTTTAATAATAATAATAATAATAATAATAAAGATTATTATAATGATGATGGTAGCAATAATAATAATAATAATAATAATAATAATAATAATAATAATAATAATAATAATAATAATAATAATAATAATAATAATTTTTTTATAATAATAATAATAATAATATTTTTTATAATAATAATAATAATAATAACAATAGTAATAATTTTTATAATAATAATAATAATTATTATTATTATTATGCGGAAGGGCAAAACCCTTAGAAAGTCATACAGAGGTAGAGGATTTAGAGATAATCGGCACTGATCCTGGGTGCAGTTTCATTTCCTTGAAGCAAGAGCCCTCGCCGGCATCAAGAGCCCTCGCCGGCATCAAGAGCCCTCGCCGGCATCAAGAGATCATACGGCCTTATAGTTTCACATAAATCTAACAGTCATATTTAAGTGGTTCATCAATTTTCGTTATAAATATTTAGATATTTTTTTTTTTAATATATTTAATTTTTCATTATCATATTAAGCATTCACCCATATTATACCTGGAGGGTGTTTCGGGGGTTAACGCCCCCGCGGCCCAGTCCTTGACCAGGCCTCCTGGTGGATCAGGGCCTGATCAACCAGGCTGTTACTGCTGGCGGCAACCCTGGGATATACACGACCGTATGTGCTGGATTTTCATTTTTGTATTGGATTTCTCAGGAAAAAAAATCTAGATTTATTTTCATTTCCGCAGGTGGTTTTATTATCTGTTGCCCCTTAACTCCGTGATTATTTTCATAGTAAGTGATTACTTAGCATATTACTCGCAAAGAATGAAAGTCGTGAAGCCATGGTTGAACCAATGTGTAACTAAGCCATACCTATATTTGTATATAACCTTTATCAATTTGTGTGTATGTGAGTGATATTTTTTTTCAGTTGATTTTTGTTAAATTGAAATTATAAGTCACTCTATCCCACCACTGGAATACCATGAACCATGATGAAAACCTGTCTACAATGTAACAATGCCTTCAAGGAAAATACTTGTGGGGTACAATGCTGTTTTTGCCAGGAGTGGTGTCATATTTCATGCGCCAATAGTTCTACCGCTGCCAGCACTAAGCAAGAAAGTGTTTCTGGGTGTACTTGACAGACAGTAGCCTGTGGAAGCATATTTCATACTTAGTGAACGACAGAAACACTAAAAAAATATTCCTTTTTCGAGAAATTAACAGCTTCATATGAATATTGGGAAAATGAAGATTTAAGAGAGGTCCTAGTAAGAGCACCATGGTATAACAACACAGGGGGGATCAAAAAGCAGGGCAAGTAGGGCATACTCAACGATGGTTTAGGCAAACACGTAAGCAAACACTAGGACATATTTATTAGAAAATGTTTCGGTCCTGGGACTTTGATCACTTCTAACATACAGAGGTTAAGACAGTATATTAGGCGAAGTGAGTGTGAGTGACGCATGGTGACCTGAGTGAGGTATGAGTGACGCATGGTGACCTGAGTGAGGTGTGGTGACGCATGGTGACCTGGTGAGGTATGAGTGACGAATGGTGACCTGAGTGAGCTGTGGTGACGCATGGTGACCTGAGTGAATTATGGTGACATGGTGACCTGAGTGAGGATGTGACGCATGGTGACCTGAGGAGGTTTAGTGACGATGGTGACCTGAGTGAGGTGTGAGTGACGCATGGTGACCTGGTAGGTATGAGTGACGCATGGTGACCTGGTGAGGTGTGGTGACGCATGGTGACTGAGTGAGGTATGAGTGACGAATGGTGACCTGAGGAGGTGTGAGTGACATGGTGACCTGAGTGAGGTGTGAGTGACGCATGGTGACCTGAGTGAGGTGTGAGTGACGCATGGTGACCTGAGTGAGGTATGAGTGACGCATGGTGACCTGAGTGAGGTATGAGTGACGAATGGTGACCTGAGTGAGGTATGAGTGACGAATGGTGACCTGAGTGAGGTATGAGTGACGAATGGTGACCTGAGTGAGGTATGAGTGACGAATGGTGACCTGAGTGAGCTGTGAGTGACGCATGGTGACCTGAAAAATGCCATATTGGGATGAGACCGGTTAGCCGATGAGATCATGTGACTCCTGTATTGCTGGGTTGGTGGTGCTTTGTCTCCTTGAGTATCATGTATGCTAATGTTTTAGAAATTTTGTGGTTTCCAGTGTTACGTTCCATTGTGTCGGTGACGGCGAGTGAGATCGAGTTGTGCCTCATCCCAGTTCATCAAATGCCCTGTGGAGTCTCTGTGGAGGACACAGACGTACCTTAAGTCGTTTCTGTTACAGGCGATGCTCGTTCAGGCGGACCGCAAGATCTCTGCCTGTTTCGCCTACATATTTCTTGGGACAGACTCCACAGGGAATGGTGTAGACGCTGCTGTGGACGTTAGAGGTGTGAGGCTGCGTTTCGTAGTGAGGTCTTTGATAGATGGTGTGTTTATGGTGGAAACATTGATGTCTCTGCTCTCCCTGCTCCATGAGCTTTATCATACCTTGTCTTAAAACTATGTATGGTTCCTGCCTCCACTATATCTTTCTCTAGACTATTCCACTTCCTGACTACTCTATGGCTGAAGAAATGCTTCCTAACATCGTGTATGCGCGCGCGTGTGTGTGTGTGTATACTCACCTAGTTGTGGTTGCAGGGGTCGAGTGTGTTTATATATGTGTGTTTATGGGTGTGTGTTTATGTGTATGTGTACTCACCTATTTGTACTCACCTATTTGTGGTTGCAGGGGTCGAGTATTCGCTACATTACAGTCGTACTCCGTCAGTGTGCTCAATAAATAATAAAAAGAATATGTTTGATGTACTATTTATATCATAAAACACATTTTTGGTGCCAGAACCATTAGTAGGTGCTATGAAAATTTGCTTTTTATAAAATCCTCTTCAGATTTGGACGCAAACGTAAAAAAAAAATCGAGAAATGGAAAGCACGATGTAAGAATTTTCTTCACTCGAATAGAGTTTGTTTCTTATAATTAAAATCAGATGTAGTAATTGTGTACTTTGTATTCATGCTCAGTAATATCTTACTTGATGTGTATGCGCTAGAGCAGCAGTGTGTATACTCATATTGAGGGCAGCAGTGTGTATACAATGAGAGCAGCAGTGTGTATACTCATAATGAGAGCAGCAGTGTGTATACAATGAGAGCAACAGTGTGTATACAATGAGATCAGTAGTGTGTATACAATGAGAGCAGCAGTGTGTATACAATGAGAGCAGCAGTGTGTATACAATGAGAGCAGCAGTGTGTATACAATGAGAGCAGCAGTGTGTATACAATGAGAGCAGCAGTGTGTATACAATGAGAGCAGCAGTGTGTATACAATGAGAGCAGCAGTGTGTATACAATGAGAGCAGCAGTGTGTACACAGTGAGAGCAGCAGTGTGTATACAATGAGAGCAGCAGTGTGTATACAATGAGAGCAGCAGTGTGTACACAGTGAGAGCAGCAGTGTGTACACAGTGAGAGCAGCAGTGCGTATACAATGAGAACAGCAGTGTGTATACAATGAGAGCAGCATTGTGTATACAATGAGAGCAGCAGTGTGTATACAATGAGAGCAGCAGTGTGTATACAATGAGAGCAGCAGTGTGTATACAATGAGAGCAGCAGTGTGTACACAGTGAGAGCAGCAGTGTGTATACAATGAGAGAAGCAGTGTGTATACAATGAGAGCAGCAGTGTGTACACAGTGAGAGCAGCAGTGTGTATACAATGAGAGCAGCAGTGTGTATACAATGAGAGCAGCAGTGTGTATACAATGAGAGCAGCAGTGTGTACACAGTGAGAGCAGCAGTGCGTATACAATGAGAGCAGCAGTGTGTACACAGTGAGAGCAGCAGTGTGTACACAATGAGAGCAGCAGTGTGTACACAGTGAGAGCAGCAGTGTGTATACAATGAGAGCAGTAATGTGTATACAATGAGAGCAGCAGTGTGTATACAATGAGAGCAGTAATGTGTATACAATGAGAGCAGTAATGTGTATACAATGAGAGCAGTAATGTGTATACAATGAGAGCAGTAATGTGTATACAATGAGAGCAGCAATGTGTATACAATGAGAGCAGCAGTGTGTACACAATGAGAGCAGTAATGTGTATGCAATGAGAGCAGTAATGTGTATACAATGAGAGCAGCAGTGTGTACACAATGAGAGCAGCAGTGTGTATACAATGAGAGCAGTAATGTGTATACAATGAGAGTAAAAATATCACTGCACTGAGAGTGTTAACGTTATTTTCCGATGTTTAACAGTGTGGTAAATTTGCATTAGTTCCTGTGGTTATATTAGTTTACATAATAAATTCATGTAAATTAGTGTAATTTACAATAAAGTGAAACAGTGGGAAATGTTTCGTGGGACTAAATCCACCAATCAGAGCGTAGAGTGCTATCAGTTTCACCAATGAATAAAATCGATAAAACAGCAGATTTCCAGACCTAAATGATCAGTAACTAGAAGTTAGCTTTAAAAAATAAGGAAAGAATCATAAATAAATAGGGCAGCCTATGAGGCTGGAACTGTAAATAAAGGGTAAATAGATTCCTTAATGTAATAACTGACTTCTTTATACGTCAACATGTAAATGAAGCAAGACGAGTGAGCGAGGACGACTTAGAGGAAATATTACACTTGGTTTTTACTAGACGACGGGGAGGAATTTTCAGGATAAACTAATGTGCTTGGAAAGAGTGATCTTGTTCAGAGAGTCAAGTTTATTGAGGAGGATCAAACTTCCATAGATACACACACACACACACACACGTGCAAAGGTTTGCGACAAGGTTAGTTCCACAACTCAGGGGTCTGTCTTATGAAGAAAGGTTGAGGGAAATAGGACTAACAACACTGGAGGAAAGAAGGGTCAGAGGAGACATGATAACGACATACAAAATACTGCGGGGAATTGACAAGGTAGATAGTGACAGGTTGTTTCAGAGAGGGAACACAGAAACAAGGGGACACAACTGGAAGCTGAAGACTCAGATGAGTCAAAGGGATGTCAGGAAACATTTCTTCAGCCACAGAGTAGTCAGGAAGTGGAATGGACTAGAGAAAGATATAGTGGAGGCAGGAACCATACATAGTTTTAAGACAAGGTATGATAAAGCTCATGGAGCAGGGAGAGCAGAGACCCAGTAGCAGACAGCGAAGAGGCGTGGCCAGGAGCTGAGTATCGACCCCTGCAACCACAATTAGGTGAGTACACACACAAGGGATGTACCAAGGGCTAGAGGGCATACACACAACTGAGGAGGAAGTGAAGCAGTTACTCAGTGACCTCGATACCTCAAAGGCGATGGGTCCGGACAATATCTCCCGTGGGTTCTTCGGGAAGGAGCTGAGGTACTGAGTGTGCCACTTACCACAATATTCAACACATCCCTTGAAACTGGGCAGCTACCTGAGGTATGGAAGAAGGCCAACGTAGTACCCATTTTAAAAAGGAGACAGAAAAGAGGCACTAAACTATAGACCGGTGTCACTTACATGTATAGTGTGCAAAGTCCTGGAGAAAATCATCAGGAAAAGAATGGTGGAGCACCTCGAGCTGAACAGGATAATAAACACCAGACAGCACGGATTCCGGAAGGCAAATCCTGTGTAACAAACCTCCTAGAGTTCTATGATAAAGTAACAGAGGTAAGGCAGGAGAGAAGGGTGGGTTGATTGCATTTTCCTGGACTGCAGGAAGGCCTTCGACACAGTTCCTCACATGAGATTAGTAAAGAAGTTGGAAGAACAAGCAGGTATAACAGGAAGGGCACTGGAATCGATCAGGGAATACCTCAAAGGGAGGCAACAACGGGTCATGGTGCGTCGTGAGGTATCACAGTGGGCGCCTGTGACGAGCGGTGTACCGCAGGGGTCAGTCCTAGGACCAGTGTTATTCCTGGTATATGTAAATGACATGACGGACGGGATAGACTCAGAAGTGTCTCTATTCGCGGATGATGTGGAAATAATGAGGAGAATCACATCGGAAGAGGACCAGGCAGGGCTGCAAACAGACCTGGACAAGCTCGACATCTGGTCTAGCAGTTGGCTTTTCGAATTCAATCCCTCCAAATGCAAAGTCATGAGGATCGGAGAAGGGCAAAGAAGACCGCTGACAGAGTACAAGCTAGGCGGACAAAGGCTACAAACCTCGGAAAAGGAGAAAGACCTTGGGTGAGTATAACGCCAAGCACGTCTCCGGAGGCACACATCAACCAGATAACTGCGGCAGCATATGAGCGTCTGGCAAACCTTAGATTAGCGTTCCGTTACCTTAACAAGGAATCGTTCAAGACACTGTATACCGTATACGTCAGGCCCATACTAGAATATGCAGCACCAGTCTGGAACCCACACCTGGTCAAGCACGTAAGGAAACTAGAGAAAGTGCAAGGTTTGCGACAAGGTTAGTTCCACAACTCAGGGGTCTGTCTTATGAAGAAAGATTGAGGAAATAGGACTAACAACACTGGAGGAAAGAAGGGTCAGAGGAGACATGATAACGACATACAAAATACTGCGGGGAATAGACAAGGTAGATAGTGACAGGTTGTTTCAGAGAGGGAACACAGAAACAAGGGGACACAACTGGAAGCTGAAGACTCAGATGAGTCAAAGGGATGTCAGGAAATATTTCTTCAGCCACAGAGTAGTCAGGAAGTGGAATGGACTAGAGAAAGATATAGTGGAGGCAGGAACCATACATAGTTTTAAGACAAGGTATGATAAAGCTCATGGAGCAGGGAGAGCAGAGACCCAGTAGCAGACAGCATAAACAGAAATGACTAGATTAAAAAAATAAACACTATTGTATGATGCTTTAAAAGAGTGCTTTAGAGAAACTAAATTGAACCAAAAAATATAGAGGACAAACAAAAAATTATTATAGAGTTTATTCCAAAAGCGAGAATAAGACAATACATAAACAATTGTTTAATGGAAGGTGCTGGAGAACTGTGGAAAAACAAGCACTTAGAATAAATATTGTAAGAGGAACAATCAAAAAGTTATCAGGAAATTCATGCAGGCCAGAAATATATATGCAAGTGTAAACAATTTAATTTTCTGTTCATGTGGGGCGGTAGACTAGTATGGATCATTCAGCGCAGTAATTGTAGTAGTGAAGACTCGATCTTCCGTCCTCTAATCGTGGCTATGTCTATGACCAGTTAGGATGTTTTTATACATCTAAGCCAGTGGGGGGGGGAGGGATTATTTTAATGCTGGTGAAGGGCATTTGATCAAAGTAATTGTAATTACCTTCTTCCTTGGGTGAAACTTAATTACTTTCACTGTATGTATGACTCTTGACTACCGAACGCTTATCCAAGAATATAATAATAAAAATATTTGAAATTATTTACCATCCAGTGAATTCGTAAAAAAAAATAGTTTTGTTAAAATTAAACACCATTTTAATTGTTTTATCTGCTTTCACATTTAGTTTGGTCAAAGACCAGATTGCACCTCCACCACTCTAAGTGCTGAAGTGACCCATACGGGTTTTGTATTTCACGAACTACAATATAATAATTTTTTGCGTTTTATTATGACGAAAAAAATCGATATTGAGTACCGTCGCGGGGTGACCCTGACCAACTCGCACGGTATCCCTTTGACCCAGATGCTGACCTCTCCACTCGGCACGCATAACCTTCCAGGGGAGATCAGCACTCTCAACCAGCACATCCTCGTGGGAAATTCCCAGCAGCAGCATCCACCAGCTGGAAAGACTCCCAGCAGCACCCAGCAGCTCTGGGAGGCTCCCAGCAACAGTATCCACCAGCAATACTGGGCTCCCTGCAGTACGTGCTGAGCACCTCTGTTCAACAGGCGTCCGTGGAGAGCCGCCTCAACTTCAAAGCAACAGAGGAGTCCTGCCCTCACGAACACACCCTCGGGCACCACCATGAACCTACCTTCAACTTACCCGTGCACTTTCAGGGACTGCGTCAGTGCAGCGCTCCAGACTACTATTCTCCGATTCTCAAAGGCTTCTCGACTGCCCGCAAGCCTTACCACAGCGCCCCCGAGCTCCCGAGGCGCTACTGGGTATCAGAAGAGCGACCAGCGCCGACGAGGGGATGGTGGAGTAAGTACTGGTGTACAGTTCTCGTGACTGTAACCATCATTCTCCTCCTGGTCAGCCTCATGGCAACAAACAAAGTCTCAACACGGAGGTGAGTCTGGTCTTCGCTGATTTCTCAGTTATATATATATTTTTCTCTCGTTATTTATCGGCTTCATGGTAAGAGCCACGACTCCCATCACTTGTAAGCAGAGGAGATGCCGTTGCCCAGTGGTGTGAGCAGCGACTCTCATCACTGAGGTCCAGGGATCGAATCCCCTGACAAAAAAAAAAAAAATAATTATCCCCTTAAGGGTGGTTCCTAGATGATGGTGAAGGGCTCTTGATCTAGGGAATTGGATCTGTGTTCCGGTTCCCTAAATTGAGCCTGATTGCTTTCCATCCCCCCTTAGGCGCTGAATAATCCCTACGGGTTTAGCGCTCCACGTGATGATGATAAGCAGACGAGAGGAAAGGAACTTCGAAAATGAAATAGTAAAGAACAAGGTAAAAAAAAACCAAGTCCTTCATTAAAGATTTTAAAATAAAAAAAAAGTCTGGTAAATCTTAAAGAATAAAGAATGCGACAAAAATCACTGAAGTAGAGGAGAGAAAATGTCTGAAGAATTAAAGTTTCAGTGTTCACAAAAGATGTGTAAATGCTTAAAAATTTCATCACAGTCGAACTGGAAGACACTGAAATAAGTGAGGAGGAAGCCAAGAAATTACCACTGACAAAAAAGAAGCAAAGAGAACCAGGCGAAATACTGCCATGGGTTTTAAGAATGTGCAGGAGAATTCTGCTACTCGCTTGAAATGTTTAGACTTCTTTTACTGCATGATAAATTGGCAGACGAATAGAAGAAGTCACACATTTTGCCGGTATTATTTTTTAAATACCGGCAAAATGTGTGACCGGAAAAAACTTTTCAAACTATAGACCGGCGTCGTTGACAAGTGTTGCAAAAATATTGAAAACACTTTTAGAGAAAAGTGCATTAAACGCTTACTGAACAAAAACCTGATAACTGGTAAACAACTTGGGTTTCGATCTGAAAATCCACGTTTATCAAATCTATTTAGCAACTGTGACAAACAGGAAATTTATTTATGAAAGAATTGTATGGGCAGATTTGTATTTATCTAGACTTTAATAAAGTTGAAGAATTAGACACATGTGCAACATCTGGGTATCTTATAAAGCTGTTGATAGTTAGCTATGAAAGACTAACTTGGAAACTGAACAATGTATGAGGAATAAAAGCTAACTTAATAGTTTTGGTGAGAGATTTTTTTGCTTGAGAGGAAAATGCGAAGAGTTTTTCGAGAATAAAGCGTCATAGTGGGGTAATGTACTAGGTGGGGTGCCACAAGAATCTGTACTTGCCCCAATAATATTTTTCCTTTTTTATTATAAGTGCCTTACTAGAAGAAATAAAAAAAATATTCATATTTTTTTGTGGATGCAAAAATCTTAGGCAAAATAATATACAAGACAGCAAATTTCTGGAGGATGACATGGATAACTTGAGCAAATGGACTGACAGATGCATATTGGAATTTAATAAAGATAAATGATATGTAATGGAAATAGGAATAAGTAAAATCAGGTCACAAGAAGAATATAGACTGTGTGACTCTATACTGAAAATATTATTATTAGCAAAAAAAATAACCTGAGCATCGTGCACATGAAACTGTGAGAATGATATATGCTACACTAGCGAATTATGAAGTAACTTTCAAATATATGGAAGGAGAAATGCTAAAAAAAAAAAAATATGTTTACATCATATACTGGGCCAAAATTGGACTACGTAGCAACCGTGAAACCCACATACACACAAAAAAAAATTAGTTAGAAAAGGCCCAAAGAAGAGTAACAAAATGGCTACGAGAGTTAAAAAAAAATTGAAAGGCCGAAAATGCTATAGATACCCACCTTGGCTGACAGGACGAGATATGATAAGGTTATTAAAGGTCGAAAACGACGTGAAGAAACAGATTAAGATTTCTTAATTAATATCTGTAGTTGCAGTATTACATTACTGGTAGACAGTAAAAACAAGCTGACGAACAAGACACTGACACACGAGGTAGTAAATGCTACTACTATTGAATATAACATATATATATACACAAATATTTGGTAATTTCTACTCTCTCTCTCTCTCTCTCTCTCTCTCCCACACACACACATCATTCATTAGCATACAATACACACATAAATAATTCGACCCCTATGCAAATTATGTTAAAACAAGTGGATGATTTATTGTATTTTCCAAAAAACTCACATTTTGTGTGCCAGTCTCGCCGTATTATTATATTATTCTCTATTATTTGCAACCCAAATTTAATTTTAATAATAATTGCGGCGTATGCTAAAATTTCGTTTTGTTAAATTATCATGCGAGGAAAGTGTATATTTGTAGGTTTTTGTTTGTTTAGTTGTATTATGTAAGACTTTTTTTAGTTGTATTTAACTGAAAACTAATGTATATTTGGTGTTATGAAAAGAAAGCTAAATAACATTAGCCAGGATTGACAGATAAAGTACATTTGTATTCATCTATTAGCGTTTTACACCTGTCTAGTTGATGGTGGTGTTGCTGGTGTTGCTGCTGCTGGTGTTGCTTCTGGTGTTACTGCTGGTGCTGGTGTTGCTGCTGATGTTAATGCTGCTACTGGTGTTACTGTTGCTATTGCTGCTGCTGGATGTTGATGTTGCTGTTGCTGGTGTTACTACTGCTGTTGCTACTAGTGTTGTTGTAGCTTTTGTTACTGCATCTGCTAGTGTTGTTGTTGCTGCTGCTGCTGATATTAGTGTTGCTACTGCTTCTGGTGTTGTTGCTGGTGTTACTGTTGGTGTTTCTGCTGCTGGTGGTGTTACTGCTGCTGCTGCTGCTAGTACTGCTACTGCTGTGAGTATTTTTGCTGCTGCTGCTAGTACTGCTGCTAGTATTGCTGCTGCTGCTAGTATTGTTGCTGCTGCTAGTACTGCTACTGCTGTGAGTATTGCTGCTGCTGTTGCTAGTATTGCTGCTGCTGCTATTATTGCTGCTGCTGCTAGTATTGCTGCTGCTAGTATTGCTGCTGCTAGTATTGCTGCTGCTGCTAGTGTTGCTGCTGAATTTATTTTACAATCGTAACGTCATTTATGTTGACAAACTCTTCTTGTCTACACGCAGCCAAAGCCCATTCATTTCTTACTCTATATTTTCGTTTTTCACTCTTATGTCAAGCACAACAAAAGGCACTTTGAAAATTATTAGTTTTTAGATAATCTTTTGATTCTAGCATGGGGGGTTAAAACGTTATTTTTGCCTAGTCATAAACATACAATTTTTTTTTAAATGGTAAAATGCGATTTTAATTGTAAAAAGCAAAACAATCCTCCAATTTTTTTACAGGATGCCGCTTTTAATTTCAAAGCAGAAAAAATTATCTAAAAATATTTTTTTTAGCTTTGATAATATATATGATAGAGTTCCCGTCACTAGGATAGAGCGAACCCGGAATCACAATTAAGCTCTGTGTACATTATTAATATAATCAAAACTAAGCCCTAAACCAGCTCTGTGAAAAACTCCACCAAATCTTCCCGATAAATCTCTAAACAGAGCGAAACGTTGCTCCAATAAAAGCATTTTCCTCTATGTGTGCCTTTTAAGAGGCAAGACCAGGACCCGAGGCTCGACCAAGACAACCACAAATACTAGGTGATGGAGAAACGGTGTCCTGGACACAAGTGTCGACGCTTGGAGACGACGCACGGTAATGGAGATCCGCCTCATTAGCTAGGCGCTCTAAATTGCTTCTATTCGAGGACTCGATTACCAAATATTTCTTTTCCCGGATATTTTTCACCAGGATCAGCACTGAAAGATGAGAAAAGCACAGTGTGGGGGTGGCAGTGTGGGTGGAGGAATGTGGGGGAAGGTGAGCGTGGTGTGGCAGTGTGGGTGGAGGGATGTGGGGGGTAAGGTGTGGCTACGTGATTCATTACAATATCTAGCAAGGCTTGTGGGTGGGTACGCTTGTGTATTTGAGGTGGGGTGGGTGGGTGTGTGGGCATGTGGGAAAGTGTGTGGGTGGGTGTGTGGGTATGGAAGCGGGTGTGTGGGAGGGCGGAGAATAGGAAATGGTCAAACTGTTTCAACTTATTCTACAACTGGCCAGGAGAAGTTACCTGCATCTGAGTGAGAAGTTAGTCATGTCAAATATCCAAGGTACATTGCATTCATATTGCTCAGTGGTAGTGCTGGTGGTGGTGATGCTGCTGGCGGTGGTGATGCTGCTGGTGGTGGTGGTGGTGATGCTGCTGGCGGTGGTGATGCTGCTAGTGCTGGTGGTGGTGATGCTGCTAGTGCTGGTGGTGGTGATGCTGCTGGCGGTGGTGATGCTGCTAGTGCTGGTGGTGGTGATGCTGCTAGTGCTGGTGGTGGTGATGCTGCTGGCGGTGGTGATGCTGCTAGTGCTGGTGGTGATGATGCTGCTAGTGCTGGTGGTGGTGATGCTGCTGGCGGTGGTGATGCTGCTGGAGGTGGTGATGCTGCTAGTGATGGTGGTGGTGATGCTGCTAGTGCTGGTGGTGGTGATGCTGCTGGCGGTGGTGATGCTGCTAGTGCTGGTGGTGATGCTGCTAGTGCTGGTGGTGGTGATGCTGGTAGTGCTGGTGGTGGTGATGCTGCTGGAGGTGGTGATGCTGCTGGCGGTGGTGATGCTGCTAGTGCAGGTGGTGGTGATGCTGGTAGTGCTGGTGGTGATGCTGCTAGTGCTGGTGGTGGTGATGCTGGTAGTGCTGGTGGTGGTGATGCTGCTAGTGCTGGTGGTGGTGATGCTGGTAGTGCTGGTGGTGGTGATGCTGCTAGTGCAGGTGGTGGTGATGCTGGTAGTGCTGGTGGTGATGCTGCTAGTGCTGGTGGTGATGATGCTGGTAGTGCTGGTGGTGGTGATGCTGCTAGTGCTGGTGGTGGTGATGCTGCTAGTGCTGGTGGTGGTGATGCTGCTAGTGCTGGTGGTGGTGATGCTGCTAGTGCTGGTGGTGGTGATGCTGCTAGTGCTGGTGGTGGTGATGCTGTAGTGCTGGTGGTGGTGATGCTGGTAGTGCTGGTGGTGGTGATGCTGCTAGTGCTGGTGGTGGTGATGCTGGTAGTGCTGGTGGTGGTGATGCTGCTAGTGCTGGTGGTGGTGATGCTGCTAGTGCTGGTGGTGGTGATGCTGCTAGTGCTGGTGGTGGTGATGCTGCTAGTGCTGGTGGTGGTGATGCTGCTAGTGCTGGTGGTGGTGATGCTGCTAGTGCTGGTGGTGGTGATGCTGGTTGTGGTTGTGTTACTGCTGCTGGCGATGATGCTGGTATTGGTGATGCTGGTATTGGTGATGCTGTGGTGGTGGTGGTGGTGGTGTACATGTTGGTGGTGGTGTTGCCGGTGGTGGTGATCCACAGTACACAACAGGCCAAGTGTCATCACACACACACACATATATACACGAGCACGTGCGCTCGTGTGTGTATGTGTGTGTATGTGTGTGTGTAATAAAGTTCCTTAAATAATGCAGAAGAAAACGAAATAGGACCGCAATAAAGCACTTAATACCATTTCCTTCCAGAGACTGATCTGCGAGCTAGATAAGCAAGCAAAAAGCACCTGGATATAGATAACTTGCCATAGAGGACTGAATCCTGTGTTTGTGTGATCATCTATTATTAAGAAAGAAAATACGAATGGAAAGGACTGACAAGTTGCAGGGGTGGTCATATAAGAGGCTGCTGGAGTTTAGTCCAAGCAAGTAGAGTTATGCAATTCAGAAGAGAAGACAGGAGTCCTGTCTTCTCTTCAATCCTGTCTAGTGTCCTGTCTTCTATCCTCCATATCCGACAGGATATGGAGGATAGAACCTAGTTCTCCACCTATATGCTATACTACTTCATCTCACATGTCTTCAGTATATATGTCTTCAACTTCGTGCATCTACCTTCAATTAATCAAGGCTGAGGGACTGATCACCAAATTACCTCAACACATCATCCACCGTTAATTTGTATTACATTGATAAAGCCAATGGTGGGCGAAACGTTTCCTCAATAAAAAAATACTCAAGGGCTATTATCGAATTATATATCTTATTCATTTAAGAGAGAAACAGCAAATATGGACGAAAGAGAGAACAATCTGCGAAGAGAACATCAGTCATATGATTTTATCGGCCTATGCAAGGCTGAAGAATCTAAGAATATCCTTCAGGAACTAAGAATAGGGTTCTATGCAACATGAATGTCAGATACATCAGTGTGAAACCTCCGCTTTATCATGTCCATTTAAATTTTTTGAAAGATTTCTTTCCCTCTTTCTTCTTTCTTCTTCTTCTTCTTCTTCTTCTTCTCCTTCTTCTTCTTCTTCTTCTTCATCTCCTCCTCCTTCTTCTTCTTCTTCTTCTTCTTCTTCTTCTTCTTCTTCTTCTTCTTCTTCTTCATCTCCTTATTATTATTATTGTTATTATTATTATACTTCTACTGCTAATACTAATTCTACTACTAATACTACTACTTCTTATTCTTCCTCATTATCTTCTTGTTTCGGTGTTGTTCTTCTTCTTGTTTTCCGTCTTGTTGTTATTGTTGTTGTTCATCGTCTCCATCATCAACATCACCACGATCATCTCCAAGCGCTGCTTGTTACCCCGGCCGGGAAGAGTATCAACAACATGTGTAACGCAGCGAGACGACAATATTCTCAGGCGTGAACTGCAGTTAGACTTAAATGTCATGTTTCCACAGTTTCTGATCTCAATGCAGCACCAACTGTTCGCTTTATTACAAAGCCCTTGCTTACTATACACAAATAACCTGCTTCGGTCCTTGCTCACTCTTCAATACAAGGCCTACAATAATTTTAATACACCTAACATACACTTTTCACTACACCTGATATACACTGTCTACTCCCGCGGAAAGACGTGGCATAAATATAAAAAAACGAGAAAATTTTATTGTGATCTTTATTAACTAAGTTTCGCCCATGCAGTGGGCTTTATCAGGACACAAACGTGTCTAACTAGAGAGGGAGCTGAGCCTCCACAGTACACAGGCAGGGAAGTGAGGTGATGAGTCAGGCCAGGTGAGTTAAAGCAATAGCCTTTACTAACTTTCAATTCTGGTTGGACAAATGTGAGGCAGGTTCTTTTAAAGTCCTGCACTTTTAAGTCATATTTTTGTCCAACTTAAGTTAAGCTGAGCTTAAACTGCCTAGCCAGACTCTTCACCTCACAATATATATATATATATATATATATATATCGTGCCGAATAGGTAAAACTGGTCAATTAGCTGAAACTCATTTCAAAATTACGTCCTTTCTAAAATTTTCACTTAAAAGTTTAAAGATGTATTTTTTTCATTTATGTTAATGTAAAAAATAATAATTTTGTACCGAAAGAACTTTAGAAAACTTACCTAACTTTATTATAACAAGCTCAATTTAATTTAGCCTAATCCAACTAATATATATATATATATATATATATATATTTTTTTTTTTTTTGAAAGGTACCTCATTAAGCCCACTGCATAGGGCGAAACGTTGTGAATAATGGATCGTATTATACTGAATTTGTGTCTCATTTCTATCTACTTCTATCTAGATTAGGGCCTTATCGTCTTTTATCTAAGGAGTACAAGGGTAGAAAAAGCAGAAGGCTCTCTTATCCTTACTCGGAGTAACGTAAGTTATACCTTAACCGGACCCGTCTAGAGAGGCAGTTAAAGCTAAATATATTATTGTTATCAGAGGGTAAACGCTAGACTCGCATGGGATATACAGCGCCACCTCTGAAGGTAGCAGCGACTAAGAGCTAATTAGCAGTTGCTAATTGTAAGTCTCCTCTTACAGTCTAGTTATTAACTCTGCTGACTTAAGTGCCTTGACAATTATATTTTTTAAAGAATATCTCAGGTTTGTTCCGACACTATCCCTCACTATCTCTCTGCCATTCTTCACTATCTCCCATCATCCTTCACTATCTCCCATCATCCTTCACTATCTCTGCCATTCTTCGTTATCTCCTCAAAATTCTTCACTATATCTTCGCCATTTTTCACTATCTTCTCATCATCCTTCACTATATCTTCACCATTCTTCACTATCTCATCATCCTTCACTATCTCTTCACCATTCTTCACTGTCCCCCCATCATCCTTCACTATCTCTTCGCCATTCTTCACCATTTCTCTATTATCCTTCACTATCTCTCCATCATCCTTCACTATCTCTCAATCATTCCTCACTATATCCTCACCATTCTTCGCTATCTCCCCACTATCCCTCTCACCATTTCTCACGTTTTTCTCACTATTACTCACTTCCATCCTTCACTAGCTCCCCACCATTCCTCCCATCCACCCTCACTATGTCACCAACATTCCTCCAGCCATCACTCTCTGTCCTCTCACCATCCCTCACTATCACCCAACCATCCTTCACTGTCTTACCACCATTCCTGTCAGCACCTTCAAGAGTGGTGATGGGTATACCTTAGTGAGTGGTTGTGATGGGTATACCTTAGTGAGTGGTGGTGATGGGTATTCCTTAGTGAGTGGTGGTGATGGGTATACCTTAGTGAGTGGAGGTGATGGGTATACCTTAGTGAGTGGAGGTGATGGGTATACCTTAGTGAGTAGTGGTGATGGGTATACCTTAGTGAGTGGAGGTGATGGGTATACCTTAGTGAGTGGATGTGATGGGTATATCTTAGTGAGTGGTGGTGATGGGTATACCTTAGTGAGTGGTGGTGATGAGTATACCTTAGTGAGTGGAGGTGATGGGTATACCTTAGTGAGTGGTGGTGATGGGTATACCTTAGTGGGTGGTATAGGAAAAATGACTTACCTTAACATCATATTTCGAAGAAAAAAAAAGTAAAAATATTCATCAGTTATAATCAAATTTATTCCGTGATCTGCATTTTAATTCAAAAATTACCCGAAATCTCGATATTTCATATTAAGGGTAAAACATCGATTTTTTTGGGGGGGCAATATTTTTGACGATATTTTTTTCCCCATGATAAGAAAACACTGTATACGTGTGTGTTGTTAAGGGTGTGGACGACATAAGTTGTGTACACCAGGTGCTGATACTCTATTCCCTTGGTTAGGTTAGGTAAGGTTCGTCAGGAAACAGGACAAGTGTTTCCTGACGAGGTTCTTGGTCATACGATGACCCACAATTCTTCCTTGGATGGGAATGGCTTGTTATTCTCTCTTTGACTCCCATTTTGCACAAGACTCCCTCTTCCTACGCCTCCTCCCTGCTGTCAACCTCCCTCAGCCTTCTGGAGATGTAACCGATGCGGGATTTACGCATTTTGTGTGTGTGTTAGTTACCATTTTGTCCTAGGCACATGTCAATTAGACACTAGGCCTGTTGTATGTATGTGTGTGTATGTGTGTGTAAGGAAACACTTCGAAATGTTTCTGCCCCACCGGGAATTGAACCCGGCCCCTCCGTGCGTGAAGCAAGAGCTTTACCACTGGGCCACCGGGGGCGTAGTGTGTGTGTGTGTGTGTGTTTGTGTAATAACGCCCATTTTCTGAATATTTGAGCAGAATCCGATCATCTGCTAAATCTAACCACCCCTTCTACTTCTCAACGAACCCAGTCTTGTAGAATCAGACTTTATATACAGCTTTCTTAACATGACTCAAGCTTTTGCCTCTGAAGATGCCTTCCTTTTTTCGTTACTCCTTTTCTTTTTTCCCCCGCTCGTCCTCCTGACGAAATACCTTTGTCAATCCTTTGACAATCGCAGGAATAATGATTCTAGGATAAGGGTCACTGGTGATACCTTTTGTTCCCACTAATTTGGATTCTATCACTGTTAGGAAAAACAGAGGCACTGCAGTTTTCAGTTAACAGATCAGGTTTGTGAGAATTTTGCTCTGTGGGGGAAAAAGCAGATTAATTCATGCGGAGATAAGCTGTTTGGCAGCACACTCAATTTTTGTATAAAAGTGGCAGCTTCACAATGTTAATCAGTGGACTGCCTGTCGATCAGCCATTTCAACTCAATTTATTTCCCTGATTATATCATTGTTGTTGATAAAGACAAACAAGAAGCAATTAAAAAGTTTAGACAACGTGCCGTCTGTGCAGCAGGCTTATTTTTTAAAGCCTTTTAGATCATATTCATGTTAACCCTTTTAGTGCCTAATTCCTAGGCCTTTTGTTTATTCATACGCTTTTGTGCTACCGTCCACAGGCTGGTCATGGGGTGTACAATAAACTTGCCACTTCGGTGACAAAATCTAATCAAGATCTAAATTATAGATCAGACTTAATGACAGCACAATTTATAGGCAAGAAATAAGACCTACGAGACTCGAAAAAGTCGGCTATGCAACTGAAATGTTTTCTAAAGGAAATAGCCAGTTGCTACTTGCTACTATTAACTACAGCGACTATTACTACCTCCTCTTGATCTCGCTGCCCAGTCCCACTCTTATACTATATGTACTCGCTCTCTTCCCTTCGCTCTGCTGTGTTATTACAGAGTGTATTGTTGCATCAAGAAGGTCACTAAGAGAGTCTGGATACTCTCGCTGTCTTATGGAACCCTCAGGTGATAAATTAGCATAGTAAGAAAATCGTTACAGGTGATTCAGAATATTTTTTTGGTTACCACTGGTGCCCTTGTGTGTGTGTGTGTGTGCATCACTGCGTGGCTATGAATGTGTATTTATGGATGTGTGTGTTTCTATCACTGTGTGTGTGCAAACAACAGAATGCCTATTCGTTCTCGGGAGTTTCATCTGAGTTTGCTCGGCTCCGAGAGTGGAAATCCTGACATACATTACACCAAGTAAGCTGTATGAGTAGCACTGAAGGCACACGAGATTGTATTACCCAGCTCTCTCTCTCTCTCTCTCTCTCTCTCTCTCTCTCTCTCTCTCTCTCTCTCTCTCTCTCTCTCTCTCTCTCTCTCTCTCTCTCTCTCTCTCTCTGTAATGTTAGCTTAAAGACAATACAGTCCTTTAAGAACCAGCTGGATAAGGACTTTGCATGCATAGAAATTTAATTAGCTACATCGTGCCCTAGAGGGAGGAGTTGCCAGATTTTTCAGGACCTAACAAGTTTGAGTGACCGCTTTATGATATAAAATATGGTGAAGAGGAGGACAGGAGCAAGATGTTGCCTGGGACACTCGCAACCTCACTCAGCCACTCACTAACCCTTGCTAGTCTCAGACCGGGCCGCGGGGGCGTTAACCCCCGAAACCCTCTCCAGGTATATCTATACTAAAACCCGAATAAACGGCCATAGACATATAACTGATGGGGTAGTCTGAAGTCAACGGAATCCTGATGTTTATACAGTGGCTGCATCAGGTTGACCAACTGACAGAGAGGCAACTGAGTCAATAACAGTAGCAGTGACAGAATTATAGACCTATAATAGTTGTAAGAGATCCGTTGGTAACCATAAGAGGAACCACTGGGACAAACAGCTCTGTGAATGGCAGTGGAGTAACACTAGTGCTTTAAAGAATGAAAACGTACTATACCGTGACTTAATCAATATACAAATAACCCGCACATGGGAGAAAGAAATTTATGACAATGTTTCGGTCTGACTTGGACTAGTTAATGGTCGAAGTCGGACCGAAACGTCGTCATAAGTTTCTCCTATGCGCAAGTTATATGTGAACTAGTGAGGTAGAAACAGTACAGTTTAATAGGGGTAGTTTTAACACATATCCACTTCCATCTCTCCTGTAAATTCCATCCTATTTTTTAAAGTGATATTTTTTTTTGCCCCGTTTTTCACGCGGGTAGTAGCTGGAGGGAATTAATTCTTAATCTAGACAGAAATAGACAGTTGTTCTCAGCAGATGACCTCAGCGTGAACGTACAAGTTCTCTGCGATCTATCTCATGAACTCCTATGTACTCTCTCCCTCTCCCTCTCCCTCTCCCTCTCCCTCTCCCTCTCCCTCTCCCCTCTCCCTCTCCCTCTCCCCTCTCCCTCTCCCTCTCCCCTCTCCCTCTCCCTCTCCCTCTCATTCTCTTCGACAAACTAAACACACAAAAACTAATGCTAGAATGCAAACGAGCCATATAAACCTAAGCAAGATCCATCCTCCATCTCCTTTTCCTCTCCTCATCCTACTCCTCCTTATCCTCCTCATCCTACTCCTCCTTATCCTCTCATCCTACTCCTCCTTATCCTCCTCTTCCTATCTGGCATCGTAACATAACCTAAAAATCTTTCCTCTTCTCTAAGCTGTATAAACTTAGACAATATTCCTCCTCCCTTCAGGCAATGCAAAGCATAAACGTGTTACTTTGCCTGATGGAGGTCAAAGCTCTGCCAGTTTCTGGGTTCAAGTCAAGTAAGTATAAGACTGAGGGTTTATGTGGAAGCAGTTGGGAATTGTGTTTAATATAAGAGCCAACTATGAAGAGAAATTATAATAATTGTAGCCAGTGATAATGAAATAGAGTTAGGCTCATAAACGAATGGAGAGAGAGAGAGAGAGAGAGAGAGAGAGAGAGAGAGAGAGAGAGAGAGGAGTTCTCTAAGATAAGGTTTGTGATATGGATCCCAGTGCGTCGCCTTATCTCTTGTCGTGAATGGTGTCCACGTTAGGGTTCTTTCTGCATATATATGCATCTATGTATGCACATATGCATATATTCATGAATGTATGCATATATGCTTGCCTATATACATACACATTTCTCAGCGTCTCTCTCTCTCACTCTGGTCCGCAATACGAGACGCTTCAACGATCCTCGGTCACACATTTTAAACACGAATGGTTCCTGAACTCAACTTGGAGTTTCTTCTTCAGTTTAGCTGCCTTAATGCCGATGTAGGGCTAATGATCCATAAAACTGGGGCTACCCTGGTTTTTATTGGATCAAAACTGATTATCTGATTTTTACGGGGTTTAGTGGTTTACCACAGAAAAAAAAATCATTTGGGAATGGCGTTTTAGCACGAACCACATTTCGTTGATTTCTACACGATATATATGTCTCAGGCAAAAAAAAAAAAATGTTATATTTACTATTTTAGGTTAAGTGAGAATATTACGGTAGGCTATCGTTAATTAAGCTATATTTTCATATTTTAAATCGACACTAATAACATGACATAAACGAGTATCTTAGTCATGGCAGCGCTGAAGAAGCGGTCGTCAAAGAACAAAAAGGCACAATACCGTGACTGGAACAATACACAAATAACCCGCACATAGAAGAGAGAAGTTTACGACGACGTTTCGGTCTGACTTGTCCAGTTCGCCTCTACATACTGGCTACCTCACTCTGTTCTGTTAGTGTGAGTTTGTAAATGGTCCAAGTTGGACCAATACGTCGTCGTAAGTTCCTCTCTAATATGTGCGGGTTATTTGTGTAGTGTAAGCGGTCGTCCCTTAGAACGTACATTATATTATGTACAGAAACACCAAATTAGATGAGTCATGGGTCGGCATGGTATAAGGTATAGCACACTGGCCTTCTAGTTTTAGGACTGGCTTGCCGCTGGTTCGAACCCCATTCCGTTCAGCATGTTGTTTAGAATCGCATTATTAAGAATTCTTGAGTCAGAACGTTGGTGTACCACGCAGGCTGTTCAGTTATTTGCTAATTAATTAGTTTTCTTTTTTTTTTATAGTTGTTACAGTATTTGACTGCTGCCATGGTAGTTCTACCTCCCTGGCAACCACAAGCTGCTTAGGCAGAAGTTTATCCATGGGTCAAGAAGGTAATGTACCTGAGTATTGTGATGTCAGAACTTTTGTATGGGTGTGAAGCATGGTCTTTAAAACGTTGCAGCGAGGAGGAGGCTGGAGGCAGAAGGGATATCATGTTTGGTATTAGTCTATAATGTGAGTATTATGCAAAAAAAAGAAAGAACTTAGAAAGTAGAAGGTATTGTGAGGGTTTGAAAGGAATAATTCAGAGGTTAGAGGAAGGGGAATAGGTTGACCAATTGGGGTCATAAATTCTAGATGATAGAAAGAAGTGGTAGAGAACAACCAGGAAGGGTTAGAAGGAGGGATGAAGAAGATTTTAAACAACAAGAAGGCGTGTAAGAGTGTATTAGTTGGGAGTGTATTTTTTTGGAATTTGCTCGGAGTTGGAGTGTAAGCAAGGCAACATTTATAGATTCAGGGAAACCGGTTGGAGTTGAGAAGTACAGTGCCTGTACTCTGAAGGAGGAGTGGAGATGCTGTAGTTCAGAGGGTCATTTGAATGGTCATATCGTTTTTTTTTATTTTTTTTTTTGGTCCTCCTGCCTGGGAAAAAGGCATATTTGATAAAAAAAATTGCCAATAAAAAACCAAATTTCCGATAAAATAGTAAATTATATTTTTTTAATGAAATCGTTCTCTAAAAACCACTGAAATGTTGAACCGTAAACAAATTAAATGAGTTGAACAGATCACAAGCAAAACAATAAAACTATATCACATAACAGAGGCAAATAATATTAGTTTGCTTATCTGTTTAACCTTCAAAGAGAAGGGGAGATACTTTGATGCCAGTTTTTTGCTCTTGATCCAGGCAATTTGAGCTCTTCTTTTCCTACCTCCCATTTCTGATCAAACCTGATTACCTTCCATTCACCAGGCACTGTATGACCCGTACGGGTTTCGCGATTCCCAAACATAGTAGTAATTATCTCCTGTATTACTGCAAGTTAAATATCTTGTAATCTCCTCTTCCAGAGAAACTTATTATCTTCATCTCCACTGTACTTACCTGCTCATACCCTGCTCATACCCACCAATACTAGCCAGAGTATTAGTCAGTGGAGCTTCTTCACTGTATATATTGTGTATTATTTTACAGTATTACCCCACATATGTGTGTTAGTGTGTGTTGCTCTGCTGGTGTAGACCAGAGCAACTATTGTCGTCCCAAATCTGAAACCAGACTCTCTCTCTATCTCTCTGTCTATCTGTCGTCTATCTGTCTGTCTGTCTCTCTCTCTGTTTGTCTGTCTGTACTCACCTATTTGTACTCACCTATTTGTGGTTTCAGGGGTCGATTCATAGCTCCTGGCCCCGCCTCTTCACTGATTTCTACTAGGTCCTCTCTCTCCCTGCTCCATGAGCTTGGTCAAACCTCGTCTTAAAACTATGTATAGTTCCTGCCTCCATTACGTCGCTTTCTAGGCTATTCCACTTCCTGACAACTCTATGACTGAAGAAATACTTCCTAACATCCCTTTGACTCATAGGAGTCTTCAACTTCCAATTGTGACCCCTTGTTTCTGTGTCCCCTCTCTGGAACATTTTATCTCTGTCCACCTTATCTATTCCTCGCAGTATTTTATATGTCGTTATCATGTCTCCCCTAACCCTCCTGTCCTTTAGTGTCGTCAGGCCGATTTCCCTTAACCTTTCTTCGTAGGACAATTCCCTTAGCTCTGGGACTAGTCTTGTTGCAAACCTCTGCACTTTCTCTAATTTCTTGACGTGTTTGACCAGGTGTGGGTTCCAAACTGGTGCTGCATACTCCAGTATGGGCCTGACGTATATGGTGTACAGAGTCGTGAACGATTCCTTAGTGAGGTATTGGAATGCTATTCTTAGGTTTGCCAGCCGCCCGTATGCTGCAGCAGTTATCTGATTGATGTGTGCCTCAGGAGATGTGCTCGGTATTATACTCACCCCAAGATCTTTTTCCTTGAGTGAGGTTTGCAGTCTGTGTGTCTGTCTGTGTGTCTGTCTGTGTGTCTATCTGTGTTTCTGTCTGTGTGTCTGTCTGTGTGTCTGTGTGTCTGTCTGTCTGTCTCTCTGTCTCTCTGTCTCTCTGTCTCTCTCTCTCTCTCTCTCTCTCTCTCTCTCTCTCTCTCTCTCTCTCTCTCTCTCTCTCTCTCTCTCCTCTCTCTCTTCCTGTACACTTTTACCCATAGTAAAGTATATAGGAAGAAAATCAGAAAATAAAAATATATTTTATCTAGGGATTCGTAACCCGTTACATAGATTAATAAAGCCATACCATCATTATAAAAATCTAACTTATTTTGTTAAAAAAAAAATCTCGTACAATTAAAATATATAAATTAAATTTATTGGTGTAAACCCTCGTGTTACATTTAGTAAATATTAACACTTCAATAATATTACCGCCTGAAAATCTTTGACACTTGACTATTATTAATTCGTGAATATTATTAAAACTTAAAAAAAAAAAAAATATATATATATGTAAAAATCAGTGCCAGGACAATTTGTTTTTGGTAGCAAAAAGATAATGCTTAAATAAATAATGACGCTTCGAAGTTCATGATAAAGAAATTCAAGAAACACATTAGAACTACCGATGGAAGTGGCCTGGTGATACCGTGAAGTTGGTATCAGTTAGCATGTCTTCTACCGACATCAGCATTACTTTGCAATGACTCTAAATTATACCCAAGATTCCTTCGTAGTTATATATACTTTGTTATTCAGTTAAGTTAGAGTAGGTATCAGGAAAGCTATGTTATATCGACAGGTGCGTAAATAAGACAGATGAGAAATGTTATGAGGATATATTTCACCCATTAGGGACTTTATGAATCCAACACAGAGACCATGAACAAGGAATGGTAAATGATTTAGTAGGGATGGTGGTAGCCAGACGAAGGTTGGTAAGTGAGCTCACCAACATTGGTATTGAAGCTCCTAATATCAGAGAGGATGCTGATAGCCTGGCTCCTCATGTTTATGTATAACGTGACTTAACTGAGGTAGAAGGTTCTTGCCTTTGAGGTAGGATGGGCAGTGGGAGTGTAGATCTGTGATCTTGAATAACACACTAAATCCCTGCCGAGCTGGAGAGGCTGAAACTACACGAGTTTTGCTCAACTCAGTTTCAAGTAATAATTATCCTAGATTCAAAATACTCCTGGTTTTAGCAAACCCTCCTCTTTAACAATCATCCTGGCACTGTTCACTTTCATAAGATAATTCTGACTCCGTGAATAACGCATCCGTTATTCAACTGTTTGTGCTACAAACATACTGCCCTCTACTACACTTCGACTATTTCACATTTACCACAACGAATCATATAATCTTCCGCATTTTTTTTTTCATTATTTTTTTAATTGACACTTAGGAAAGTTGTAAAATAGACTGAACATAATGCGGGTTTATAGGATTCCTTGTGGTGGATGCGAGAAAAATTATATGGAAGAGACGGAATGAACACAAATATGCTTGCAGGACGGACGATTTGATCAGTCATAGTCGGAATCATCCTGCAAAATCGAGTGATATTATGATGATCATTGAAGAGGAGGCTTTGCAGAAACGACATTGCTTGGAATCTGCGATTATTATTACTCGAAATACAGTTGCGCGAAAAACGGGTATCACTCCCAAGATTAATCTTGAAGAGTCAAGACAACTGGCATCAGATAGCGTCAACTTACTACAGATTGTCCCACTCACTATACCTGACTCTTCCCTGATAATTATTACTCCTTGTTCATGGTGTCTGTACTGGACCCAGTGAGCGAAACGTTTCCTTGTTAAACCTTCCAAACATTAAAATTGCATCATGTTCACACATAATTTATAATTGCTTCAAAATCAATTCCATTTCCCAGCTGCAAGAAAATATCTTGAAAATAAGCTTTAAAAGGCCACAGCCTCACAAACGTATCACTCCTGGTCATGGGCGCCATTCTATTTCAAGCTTTCCGTTAATAAATTACCGAAACATTGCAGTTACAGCGGGACCATCAGGGGTGGCACTGTCTCTCTGATACCACAGCTGAGAAATGTCCAGCGGCTTTTCAGAGGTTAGACTCCACAGCCTTTGTTGCAAGTGTTATATATTTTACCAGACTTTTACAAAAATAAAAGTGCTGGGACAGGAGGAAGAATGAGATTTTTTTAATGAGGTAAAACTGTTTCTGCTGCTGGTGTTGCTGCTGCTGTTGCTGCTGTTGCTGGTGTTACTGCTGCTGCTAATGGTGTTGCTGTTGCTGGTGTTGCTGTTGCTGCTGGTGTTGCTGTTGCTGCTGCAGGTGTTGCTGTTGCTGCTGGTGGTGTTGCTGTTGCTGGTGTTGCTGTTGCTGGTGTTGCTGCTACTGCTAATGGTGTTGCTGTTGCTGGTGTTGCTGTTGCTGCTGCTACTGCTGCTGTTCCTGCTTATAAGAAACAAAAGATCATGAATAATGTTTGAATAAAAATATAATTAAAATTTATAATAAATTATTTATAAAATTAGGTATAATAATAATAATAATAATAATAATAATAATAATAATAATAATAATAATAATAATAATAATAATAATAATAATAATAATAATAATAATAAAATATTAAAAATAATAACAATAATAATAATAATAATAATTAATAATAATAATAATATTATTATTATAAGATAATAGTGAAATAATGTATATTCATGGAGAAGCCTTGGAGTTTGATCCAAGGAAGAAGCCGGTGGGAACATAAGAAAGAGCGCCAGGTGTATTTTTAGGCTACACACACACACACACACACACACACACACACACACGCACACACACACACACACGCACACACACACACACACACACACACCAGCCCGGTGCAAGTGGTAAGCTCTTCACACGGAGGCGGGTTCAATTCAGGGCAGAAAATTAGTGTTTCTTACATACAATACACACATATATACAAGGCCTGTGTCTATTGATGTGCCTGACAAAATGATAACTAACACACACGCACACGCACACGCACACGCACACACACACACACACCAGGCTAATTAACCTCATAAGTCCTCTGGTTTGTCCTCTATGCTCGTACTCCCCGAGTCACACCTTCCTCCTACTAGATTCTCCTCTTCTCCTCCTCCTACTCTTGATATTCCTCTTCACATGATATCCTCTTCCTCCTCCTGATACTCCTTTCACTCCTCTTTACTCTCATACCCCTTACACTCTTCCTTATCCTCCATTATCTCTTCTTTCTTAGCCTCCTTTCCTCTTCTTCATCCTCTTCGTCTTCTCATCCTCCATTCACTCTCCATATCCTTCTCATTATCCTTTCACTCTTCCTTTTCCATTTTATGCCTCATTCACTCTTAATTCTCATTCTCCTTTCTGTCTTCCTTCTTATCCTCATTTCACTATTTTCTTCTTATACTCCTTCCTTGTCTTCCCTTCCTCTTTCTTATCCTCCTTTCACTCTTCTTTCTCATCCTTCTTTCACTCTTCTTTCTCATCCTTCTTTCACTCTTCTTTCTCATCCTTCTTTCACTCTTCTTTCTCATCCTTCTTTCACTCTTCTTTCTCATCCTTCTTTCACTCTTCTTTCTCATCCTTCTTTCACTCTTCTTTCTTCCTCTTAACCTTTCCTTCTTTCTCATTCTCCTTTCACTCTTCCTTATCCTCATTTCTTCCTCCTTAGCCTTCTTTCCATTCTTCGTTTCACCATTCTTCTTCAACCCTTTCTCTTCCATCTCATATTCCCTTCACTGCTCATCTACCATCTCATACTCCCTTCACTGCTCATCTTCCATCTCATACTCCCTTCACTGCTCATCTACCATCTCATACTCCCTTCACTGCTCATCTACCATCTCATAAATAAGAACATAAGAAAGGAGGAACACTGCAGCAGGCCTGTTGGCCCATACTAGGCATGTCCTACACATTCCATCCCACTAACAGAATATTTGTTCACCTGCTCATCTACCATCTCATACTCCCTTCACTGCTCATCTACCATCTCATACTCCCTTCACTGCTCATCTACCATCTCATATTCCCTTCACTGCTCATCTACCATCTCATACTCCCTTCACTTTTCCTTCCCACCCTCGTTTCACTCTACCTTCTACCAGTGTTGTGTATAGCGACCACCGAGAAGTGTGTGGCGGAGGTGCGGCTCAATACTCTGAACCTTTGCTCTTCAACCCTTTTCCGAAGTGGGTCACCACACACAAGCTCTCATGAACAGAGCCAGCCCATTGTGAAGCAGGTCAAACATGCTATAAGCAGGCATCAGAACATAAAGGAAAAATATAGTTACTATATATATATATATATATATATATATATATGTGTGTGTGTTAGTTACCATTTTGTCCTAGGCACATGTCGATTTGACACTAGGCCTGTTGTATGTATGTATGTGTGTGTAAGGAAACACTTCGAAATGTTTCCGCCCCGCCGGGAATAGAACCCGGGCCCTCCGTGCGTGAAGCGAGAGCTTTACCACTAGGCCACCGGGGGCTCTGTGTGTGTGTGTGTACTCACCTATTTGTACTCACCTATTTGTGGTTGCAGGGGTCGAGTCATAGCTCCTGGCCCCGCCTCTTCACTGATTGCTACTAGGTCCTCTCTCTCCCTGCTCCATGAGCTTTATCAAACCTAGTCTTAAAACTATGTATGGTTCCTGCCTCCACTATGTCGCTTTCCAAGCTATTCCACTTCCTGACAACTCTATGACTGAAGAAATACTTCCTAACATCCCTTTGACTCATAGGAGTCTTCAACTTCCAATTGTGACCCCTTGTTTCTGTGTCCCCTCTCTGGAACATCTTGTCTCTGTCCACCTTATCTATTCCTCGCAGTATTTTATATGTCGTTATCATGTCTCCCCTAACCCTCCTGTCCTCTAGTGTCGTCAGGCCGATACTAGTGTGTGTGTGTGTGTGTGTGCGTGTTTCACAGAGTCAGGTGTTGTCACGCGACTGTCAGGTGTAGTCTTGTTGTAGTGACGTGTAGTCTTGACCCTTTATATGCTTTCCTGTTGATGTTTTGTCTTTTATAGTTCCTTGATAATGTGAGAATTCACGAAAGCGCTTGGAATTCTGCTATTTTTAACACACACACACACACACACATATATATATATATATATATATATATATATATATATATATATATATATATATATATATATATATATATATATATATATATATATATATATATATAACAACACTGCACTAGCTAGAGTTCGAACCCATGCTGTACTGGCCCGTCATTGTGAGCGAGAACCACATGACGCCTTAAACCACAGGACTACCCAATTCTAGGATTGGGTATTCCAATAATATATATATATATATATATATATATATATATATATATATATATATATATATATATATATATATATATATATATATATATATATATATATATATATATATACAGTGTTTCATTGTTTGATACTTATCTGTTTGGTTTTTAATTATCTGTCTTATGATAGCAAGTGATGTGTCATCGATACATGTCAGCTGGAGATAATGATCATGTATTTTGTCGTAGGAAAGCATATTAATTTCTCTGATTGTACCATTTTTATAATGTGTGTTAGGTCTGAATAATTTTGTAACGTTCAATAAGATGGAGAAGGTGTTGGCACCGTCTTGCAGTGACTCTACTGAAGGATCAGACCTGAGGGTTAACTTGCAGCCTTTAACTATTAACTCACTCACTCGCTCAGTCTCACACACACATACACACACACACACACACACACACACACACACACACACACACACACACACACACACACACACACACACACATACACACAAGGGAAGACCAGGGAAGGAAAGGGAAGGGAAGACCAGAAAGAGCCCCTGGTTTACCCAAAGGAGCAGGAAGGCGAAGGCTCAGAGTGTCAGAGAATGGAAAAGGTACAGAAGGCATAGAACCCAAGTAAACAAAGAGATTAGTCGAAGAGCTAGAAACGAGTATGCACAGGTACGGAGGGAGGCCCAGAAACAGTATGAAAATGACATAGCATCGAAAGTCAAGTCTGACCCGAAACTGATGTACAGTCACATCAGAAGGAAGACAACAGTCAAGGACCAGGTGATAAGGCTGAGGAGAGAGGATGGGGAACTCACAAGTAATGATCAAGAGGTATGTGAGGAGCTCAACTCGAGGTTTAAGGAAGTATTCACAGTGGAGGCAGGAATGCAGCTGGGTAGACAGGATGGGGTGCGTCACCAACAAGGGATGTATCAAGTGCTGGAAGGCATACACACAACTGAGGTGGAGGTGAAACAGTTACTCAGTGACCTTGATACCTCAAAGGTGATGGGTCCGGACAATATCTCCCCGTGGGTCCTTCGGGAAGGAGCTGAGGTTCTGAGTGTGCCACTTACCATAATATTCAACACATCCCTTGAAACTGGGCAGCTACCTGAGATATGGAAAAAGGGCAACGTAGTCCACATCTTTAAAAAAGGAGACAGAAAAGAGGTACTAAACTATAGACCAGTGTCACGTGTATAGTGTGCAAAGTCTTAGAGGAAATCATCAGGAAAAGAATAGTGGAGCATCTGGAGCAGAACAGGATAATCAACGTCAGACAGCACGGATTCAGGGAAGGCAAATCCTGTGTAACAAACCTCCTGGAGTTCTATGATAAAGTAACAGAGGTAAGGCAAGAAAGAGAAGGGTGGGTTGACTGCATTTTCCTGGACTGCAGGAAGGCCTTCGACACAGTTCCTCACATGAGATTAGTAAAGAAGTTGGAAGACCAAGCGTGTATAACAGGAAGAGCACTGGAATGGATCAGGGAATACCTCACAGGGAGGCAACAACGGGTCATGGTGCGTGATGAGGTATCACAGTGGGCGCCAGTGACGAGCGGTGTACTGCAGGGGTCAGTCCTAGGACCAGTGCTATTCTTGGTATATGTGAATGACATGACGGACGGGATAGACTCAGAAGTGTCTCTGTTCGCAGATGATGTGAAATTAATGAGGAGAATCACATCGGATGAAGACCAAGCAGGACTTCAAAGAGACCTGGACAAGCTTGATATCTGGTCTAGCAACTGGCTTCTCAAATTTAACCCCACCAAATGCAAAGTCATGAGGATCGGAGAAGGGAAAAGAAAACCGCTGACAGAGTACAGGCTAGGTGGACAAAGGCTACAAACCTCATCAAAGGAGAAAGACCTTGGGGTGAGTATAACGCCAAGCACGTCTCCGGAAACACACATCAACCAGATAACCGCGGCAGCATATGGGCGACTGGCAAACCTAAGTTTAGCGTTCCGTTACCTTAACAAGGAATCCTTCAAGACACTGTACACCGTGTACGTCAGGCCCATACTAGAGTATGCAGCACCAGTCTGAAACCCACACCTGGTCAAGCACGTCAAGAAAGTAGAGAAAGTGCAAAGGTTTGCGACAAGGCTAGTTCCACAGCTCAGGGGAATGCCGTATGAAGAAAGGTTGAGGGAAATAGGACTAACAACACTGGAGGACAGAAGGGTTAGAGGAGACATGATAACGACATACAAAATACTGCAGGGAATCGACAAGGTAGATAGTGACAGGATGTTCCAGAGAGGGAACACAGAAACAAGGGGACACAACTGGAAGCTGAAGACTCAGATGAGTCAAAGGGATGTTAGGAAGTACTTCTTCAGCCATAGAGTAGTTAGGAAGTGGAATAGTCTAGCGAACGATATAGTAGAGGCAGGAACCATACATAATTTTAAGACAAGGTATGATAAAGCTCATGGAGCAGGGAGAGCAGAGACCCAGTAGCGGACAGCGAAGAGGCGGTGCCAGGAGCTGAGTCTCTACCCCTGCAACCACAATTAGGTGAATTAGGTGAGTACATACACCCACACACACACACACACACACACACACACACACACACACACACACACACACACACACACACACACACACACATACACACACAGACAATTGACATGTGCCTAGAACAAAATGGTAACTAACTAACAGAGGATATAGAAGGGCCTCCAGAAAGGAGGAGAGGTAGGGTACACCATCAAGTGCTGGACACAATACACACAAATGAGGAGGAAGTGAAGAGGCTACTAAGCGAGCTAGATACCTCAAAGGCGTTGGGGCCAGATAACATCTCTCCATGGGTCCTGAGAGAGGGAGCAGAGGAGCTATGTGTACCCCTAACAACGATCTTCAACACATCTATCGAAACAGGGAAACTACCTGAGGTTTGGAAAACAGCAAATGTAGTTCCAATTTTTAAAAAAGGAGACAGGAACGTAGCACTAAACTACAGACCAGTGTCACTGACATGTATAGTATGCAAGGTCATGGAGAAGATAGTCAGGAGAAGAGTGGTTGAGCACCTAGAAAGGAATGAGCTTATCAACGACGGCCAACACGGTTTCAGGGACGGGAAATCCTGTGTCACAAACCTACTGGAGTTCTACGACAGGGTGACAACAATAAGGCAAGAGAGAGAGGGGTGGGTAGATTGCATATTCTTGGATTGTAAGAAGGAGTTTGACACAGTTCCACACAAGAGATTAGTGCAGAAGCTGGAGGACCAGGCAGGGGTAACAGGGAAGGCACTACATTGGATCAGGGAATACGTGTCAGGAAGACAGCAGCGAGTCATGGTACGTGGCGAGGTGTCAGGGTGGGCGCCGGTGACGAGCGGGGTTCCACAGGGGTCAGTCCTGGGACCAGTGCTGTTTCTGGTATTTGTGAACGACATGACGGAAGGAATAGACTCCGAAGTGTCCCTGTTTGCAGATGATGTGAAGTTGATGAGAAGAATTCAATCGGACGAGAACCAGGCAGAACTACAAAGGGATCTGGACAGGCTGCAAGCCTGGTCCAGCAACTGGCTCCTGGAGTTCAACCCCACCAAGTGCAAAGTCATGCAGATTGGGGAAGGGCAAAGAAGACCGCAGACGGAGTACAGCCTAGGGGGCCAGAGACTGCAAACCTCAATCAAGGAAAAAGATCTTGGGGTGAGTATAACACCAGGAACATCTCCTGAGGCGCACATCAACCAAATAACTGCTGCAGCATATGGGCGCCTAGCAAACCTAAGAACAGCATTCCGACATCTTAATAAAGAATCGTTCAGGACCCTGTACACTGTGTACGTTAGGTCCATACTGGAGTATGCAGCACCAGTTTGGAACCCACACCTAGCCAAGCATGTGAAGAAGCTCGAGAAAGTGCAAAGGTTTGCAACAAGACTAGTCCCTGAGCTAAGGGGTATGTCCTACGAGGGGAGGTTAAGATAAATCGACCTGACGACACTGGAGGACAGGAGAGATAGTGGGGACATGATAACAACATATAAGATACTGAGAGGAATTGACAAAGTGGACAGAGACAGAATGTTCCAGAGATGGGACACAACAACAAGGGGACACAGATGGAAGTTGAAGACTCAGATGAATCACAGAGATGTTAGGAAGTATTTCTTCAGTCACAGAGTTGTCGGGAAGTGGAATAGTTTAGGAAGCGATGTAGTGGAGGCAGGGTCTATACATAGCTTTATGCAGAGGTATGATAAAGCTCATGGCGCAGGGAGAGTGACCCAGTAGCGGCCAGTGAAGAGGCGGGGCCAGGAGCTTTGAATCGACCCCTGCAACCACAACTAGGTGAGTACAACTAGGTGAGTACACACAACGGAAAGCAGACAGACACGAGACACTAAACTACAGACCAGCGTCACTGACGTGTATAGTATGCAAAGTCATGGAGAAGATTGTCAGGAGGAGAATGGTGGAGCACCTGGAAAGGAACAAACTTATAAACGACAACCAGCACGGATTCAGGGAAGGAAAATCCTGTGTCACAAACCAACTGGAGTTTTATGACAAGGTAACGGAAGTAAGACACGAGAGAGAGGGGTGGGTAGATTGCATTTTCTTGGACTGCAAGAAGGCCTTCGACACAGTTCCTCACAAGAGATTAGTGCAAAAGCTAGAGGATCAGGCACGTATAATAGGAAAGGCACTGCAATGGATCAGAGAATACCTGACAGGGAGGCAACAACGAGTCATAGTACGTGACGAGGTATCACAGTGGCCTCCTGTGACGAGCGGGATTCAACAAGGGTCAGTCCTATGCCCAGTGCTATTTTTGGTAAGTATGAATGACATGACGGAAGGGATAGACTCAGAAGTGTCCTTGTTTGCAGATGATGTGAAGTTAATGAGGAGAATTAAATCGGATGAGGATCAGGCAGGACTACAAAGAGACCTGGACAGGCTGCAAGCCTGGTCCAGCAACTGGCTCCTAGAATTTAACCCCACCAAATGCAAAGTCATGAAGATCGGGGAAGGGCAAAGAAGACCGCAGACAGAGTATAGGCTAGGTGGCCAAAGACTGCAAACCTCACTCAAGGAAAAGGATCTTGGGGTGAGTATAATACCGAGTACATCTCCTGAGGCACACATCAACCAGATAACTGCTGCAGCATATGGGCGCCTGACAAACCTAAGAAAAGCGTTCCGATACCTCAGCAAGGAATCGTTCAAGACTCAGTACACCGTGTACGTCAGGCCCATATTGGAGTATGCAGCACCAGTTTGGAACCCACACCTGGTCAAGCACGTCAAGAAATCAGAGAAAGGGCAAAGGTTTGCAACAAGATTAGTTCCAGAGGTAAGGGGAATGTCCTACGAAGAAAGGTTAAGGGATATCGGCTGACGACACTGGAGGACAAGGAGGGTTAGGGGAGACATAATAACGACATACAAAAAATACTGTGAGGAATTGACAAGGTGGACATAGACAGGATGTTCCAGAGAGGGGACACAGAAACAAGGGGTCACAATTGGAAGTTGAAGACTCAGATGAGTCAAAGGGATGTTAGGAAGTATTTCTTTAGTCATAGAATTGTCAGGAAGTGGAATAGTCTGGCAAGTGACGTAGTGGAGGAAGGAACCATACATAGTTTTAAGATGAGATTTGATAAAGCTCATGGAGCAGGGAGAGGACCTAGTAGCGATCAGTGAAGAGGAGGGGCCAGGAGCTATGGAGCTATGAATCGACCCCTGCAATCACAAATAGATGAGTGCACACACACACATGCACTATGTACAGGTGTTAAGAGTTATGTATGACCCACCTCTTAAATCATTATTCAGGTACTGGACATATAATAGTTGATTGTTGTAAAAATAGCAGGTGGGTGGCAGTAATGGCTAGGAAAATCTGCTGAAGCTTATATTATGTTGCGGGTTGGTAAAGTATAATATATATGTTACAGTTTTATAACTGTAGCGTAAGCATGCCTCTGGCAAGACAGTGATGGAGTGAATGATGATGAAAGTTTTTCTTTTTCGGCCCACCCTGCCTTGATGTGAAACGGCCGATGTGTTAATAAAAAATAATATATATATATATATATATATATATATATATATATATATATATATATATATATATATATATATATATATATATATATATATATATATATATCTGTCAAGAAATTTTGCTGAAAACAAGAACAATTTTTGGAGTGAGATAAACAAGGTAAGAAAGCCTAGGGAACGAATGGATTTGTCAGTTAAAAACAGAGTAGGGGAGTTAGTAGATGGGGAGCTGGAGGTATTGGGTAGATGGCGGGAATATTTTGAGGAACTTTTAAATGTCGATGAAAAAAGGGAGGCGGTAATTTCATGTACTGGCCAGGGAGGTACAACATCGTTTAGGAGTGAAGAAGAGCAGATTGTGAGTGTGGGGGAGGTGCGTGAGGCATTACGTAGAATGAAAGGGGGTAAAGCAGCTGGAACTGACGGAATCATGACAGAAATGTTAAAAGCAGGGGGGGATATAGTGCTGGAGTGGTTGGTATTTTTGTTTAATAAATGTCTGAAAGAGGGGAAGGTACCTAGGGATTGGCAGAGAGCATGTATAGTTCCTTTATATAAAGGGAAGGGGGATAAAAGAGAGTGTAAAAATTATAGGGGAATAAGTTTACTGAGTATACCAGGTAAAGTGTATGGCAGGGTTATTATTGAAAGAATTAGAGGTAAGACAGAGAGTAGGATTGCAGATGAGCAAGGAGGCTTTAGAGTGGGTAGGGGATGTGTAGATCAAGTGTTTACAGTGAAGCATATATGTGAACAGTATTTAGATAAAGGTAGAGAAGTTTTTATTGCATTTATGGATTTAGAAAAGGCATATGATAGAGTGGATATGGGAGCAATGTGGCAAATGTTGCAAGTGTATGGAATAGGTAGTAAGTTACTGAAAGCTGTAAAGAGTTTTTATGAGGATAGTGAGGCTCAGGTTAGGGTGTGTAGGAGAGAGGAAGATTACTTCCAGGTAAAAGTAGGTCTTAGACAGGGATGTGTAATGTCACCATGGTTGTTTAATATATTTATAGATGGGGTTGTAAAAGAAGTAAATGCTAGGGTGTTGGGGAGAGGGGTGGGATTAAATTATGGAGAATTAAATGCAAAATGGGAGTTGACACAGTTACTTTTTGCTGATGATACTGTGCTTATGGGAGATTCTAAAGAAACGTTGCAAAGGTTAGTGGACGAGTTTGGGAGAGTGTGTAAAGGTAGAAAGTTAAAAGTGAACATAGATAAGAGTAAGGTGATGAGGGTATCAAACGATTTAAATAAAGAAAAATTGGATATCACATTGGAGAGAGGGATTATGGAAGAAGTAAATGTTTTCAGATATTTGGGAGTTGATGTGTCAGCGGATGGGTTTATGAAGGATGAGGTTAACCATAGAATTGATGAAGGAAAAAGGTGAGTGGTGCATTGAGGTATCTGTGGAGACAAAAACGTTATCCATGGAGGCAAAGAAGGGAATGTACGAAAGTATAGTGGTACCAACACTCTTATATGGGTGTGAAGCATGGGTTGCAAATGCTGCAGCGAGGAGGAGGCTGGAGGCAGTGGAGATGTCCTGTCTAAGGACAATGTGTGGTGTAAATATTATGCAGAAAATTCGGAATGTGGAAATTAGGAGAAGGTGTGGAGTTACTAAAAGTATTTGTCAGAGGGCTGAAGAGGGGTTGTTGAGGTGGTTTGGTCATTTAGAGAGAATGGATCAAAGTAGAATGACTTGGAGAGCGTATAAATCTGTAGGGGAAGGAAGGCGGGGTAGGGGTCGTCCTAGAAAAGGTTGGAGGGAAGGGGTAAAGGAGGTTTTGTGGTTTTGTGGGCGAGGGGCTTGGACTTCCAGCAAGCTTGTGTGAGCGTGTTAGATAGGAGTGAATGGAGACGAATGGTTTTTGGGACATGACGATCTGTTGGAGTGTGAGCAGGGTAACATTTTGTGAAGGGATTCAGGGAAACCAGTTAATTGATTTAGTTGGACTTGAGTCCTGGAAATGGGAAGTACAATGCCTGCACTTTAAAGGAGGGGTCTGAGATAATGACAGCTGGGAGGGACTTTTCTCAGCTGTCGTATCTGAGCTCCTCTGCAAAGACAGTGATTATGTATGAGTGTGGTGAAAGTGTTGAATGATGATGAAAGTATTTTCTTTTTGGGGATTTTCTTTCTTTTTGGGTCACCCTGCCTCGGTGGGAGACGGCCGGCTTGTTGAGAAAAAAAAAAAAAAAAAAAAAAAATATATATATATATATATATATATATATATATATATATATATATATATATATATATATATATATATATATATATATATATGAAAATATAGTACGCTCCTGAATATTGGAACATGCTGACTAAATTAATTAAAATTTACTGGCCACACAGGTGGTCACCGTTTGTAGTGGCCGCGAGGTAGACAGTAATCCCTGGCTGGTGCTGAGTCTTCCCATTTTACCTGAGATGTTCACTGTAATTGTTTAACATAATTCAGTTTACAAGGTAGGAACTGTTGATCATCCTCGATTCATTTTCAAAGCCCTGCATTGTCTAATTCTTACTTCCACCCCTTTGGATGTGGGCCACGATAGTCCACTAACACCCAGGTACCTATTTGCTCCCATTTTTTTTTAGATATTAATTAGTCTACTATTTCTGTTCTACAATTTTATTGTCGATAATAAGTCTTAACCGCAATATCCCTCATTATCCAATTCGGCGTTTTTAATTAACTCTAAGAATAACTTCATAATGAGCACCGGGCTTGGCGTATCTGGTTTCTGTAGGTGCACAATTTGCTATTTCTGTTACCACAGTTAGCTTTACTTAGCTGTGTCAAAAATAAAATTTTAGACGCCCTATCTCCGCCTTAAACAGCGTTATAATTTCCATAATCGCGTCCTTGACTCGCCAGTTTAACTATAGTGACTTATGACTTTCAATATTACCTCTTCAGGACAACATAATTTACATTGGAGTCAACTTAATCTTGTTAAGTAAAAGGACACAAATGCAACTAATGTGACATTTTATTGTGGCAACGTTTCGCTCTCCAGGAGCTTTGTCAAGCCGACTTGACAAAGCTCCTGGAAATGTGCCCAGTAATACCACTTGGTAGTGCCTTTAGTAACTATTGTCAGGTAATTCTACCAATATTAATACAACAATCTTACTTAAATGGCACATCATGATTCCCGGCTCTTAGGACATGCAAGAGTGCTGATCTCAACGTGTTTTAGGCAATGAGACTTGTAAGTCAGTGATAGTGTTCAATTCAAACCGAAATGCAGAGGATTCATCAGGCGGAGATCCCATAGGCAGATGCCCTAACATCTGGTCAGAGTGGTTCAGAAAACCGTCAAGTTGAGAATGGACACATATACAACAAATGGGAGTCTTTATTGAGGAACGTCCACTGGTGGCCCCAGGTAACTCACACTGGAGTGCCCCAGGAAACTACACTTTCATGGCAGTAACTAACTGTTATAAAGGTACTCCACTGACATGTGCAGTCATACTTATGGCCAAGTAACCTGTCCTCCAGAACACGGTATAGAATGGAACTCCTGGTGTAGCCACGGAACTGTGTGATAACTCCTGGTAGTGCCACAGGTAAACACTGTAGTCCCTACATGGTAGTGCACGTAATCCTGTAGTGCCAGGTACTTGAGCACAATCACTGTATCGGTAACTACCATATTATGGACCCGTAACTACTGTATGGCCACAGTACCCGGTTGTAATCATGGTGCCACAGGTACTACCACTGTTGGCACAGTAACTACCATGGTAGTGGCCAATATCACTGTATGGCACAGGTAACTACCATGGAAGTAGACTCAAGGAATCACACTGGTAGGGCCAGGTAATACCTCGGTAGTGCCCCAGGTAACATACCACTGGTAGTGCCCAGGTAACTTACCACTGGTAGTGGCCACAGGTAACTACCACTGGTAGTGAAGCCACCAGGTAACTACCACTGTAGTGGCACAGGTAACTACCACTGGTAGTGCTCCAGGTAACTACCACTGGTAGTGGCTGCAGGTAACTACCACTGGTAGTGGCGCCAGTAACTACCACTGGTAGTGGCCGACCAGGTAATACCACTGGTATGCCCCAGAACACACTGGTAGTGGCCGCCAGGTAACTACCACTGGTAGTGGCCCCAGGTAACTACCACTGGTAGTGCCCAGGTAACTACCACTGGTAGTGGCCCCAGGTAACTACCACTGGTAGTGGCCCCAGGTAACTACCACTGGTAGTGGCCCAGGTAACTACCACTGGTAGTGGCCACCAGGTAACTACCACTGGTAGTGGCCACCAGGTAACTACCACTGGTAGTGGCCACCAGGTAACTACCACTGGTAGTGGCCGCCAGGTAACTACCACTGGTAGTGGCCGCCAGGTAACTACCACTGGTAGTGGCCACCAGGTAACTACCACTGGTAGTGGCCGCCAGGTAACTACCACTGGTAGTGGCCGCCAGGTAACTACCACTGGTAGTGGCCGCCAGGTAACTACCACTGGTAGTGGCCACCAGGTAACTACCACTGGTAGTGGCCACCAGGTAACTACCACTGGTAGTGGCCAGGTAACACCATGTATGGCCCCAGGTAACTACCACTGGTAGTGGCCCCAGGTAACTACCACTGGTAGTGCGCCAGGTAACTACACGGTTGCCCAGGTAACTACCACTGGTAGTGGCCAGGTAACTACCACTGGTAGTGGCCCCAGGTAACTACCACTGAGGTGCCCCAGGTAACTACCACTGGTAGTGGCCGCCAGGTAACTACCACTGGTAGTGGCCACCAGGTAACTACCACTGGTAGTGGCCACCAGGTAACTACCACTGGTAGTGGCCACCAGGTAACTACCACTGGTAGTGGCCACCAGGTAACTACCACTGGTAGTGGCCAGGTAACTACCACGGTAGTGGCCGCCAGGTAACTACCACGGTGGTGCCCCAGGTAACTACCACTGGTAGTGGCACCAGGTAACACCACTGGTAGTGGCCACCAGGTAACTACCACTGGTAGTGCCGCCAGGTAACTACCACTGGTATACCACCAGGTAACTACCACTGGTAGTGGCCCCAGGTAACACCACTGGTAGTGGCCGCCAGGTAACTACCACTGGTAGTGGCCACCAGGTAACACCACGGAGTGGCCCAGGTAACTACCACTGGTAGTGGCCGCCAGGTAACTACCACTGGTAGTGGCCGCCAGGTAACTACCACTGGTAGTGGCCGCCAGGTAACTACCACTGGTAGTGGCCGCCAGGTAACTACCACTGGTAGTGGCCGCCAGGTAACTACCACTGGTAGTGGCCGCAGGTAACTACCACTGGTAGTGGCCGCCAGGTAACTACCACTGTGGCCCCGGTAACTACCACTGGTAGTGGCCCCAGGTAACTACCACTGGTAGTGGCCCCATACCCGTGGCCGCCGGTAACCGGCGTAATACCACTGGTGCCGAACACCACGGTATGCCAAATACCACGGTGGCCATAACTACCATGGTGGCCGAACACCATGGGTGGCGTACCTGAGCCCGGACACCACTGGGCCAGGATACATGTGCCGCGAACACCAGTGTGCCGGTAACTCCACGGTATGCATAACTACCACGGCCAGTAACTACCACGGTATGCCCCAGGTACTACCAGTTGCCCGGTAACACGCGAGTACAGGTAACTACACTGGAGTGGCCGTAACTCCACGTGGCCGGTAACTACCACTGTATGCCAGGTAACTCCGTCAGGAACTAGTGTGCGCGGTCACACGGTGGCCCGGAACACCGGTGGTAACCACGGTGTGGCCCCGGAATCCAGGAGCCGGTACCTGGTGTGGGCAGTAACTACACTGTACAGTAACTATGGTGGCCGTAACTACCACGGTAGTGCGGAACTACCACTGGTGGCCAGGTAATCACGGTAGCCCCAGGTAATACCACTGGTAGTCCAGTAACCAGTGTGCCAAACTCCCTGAGGCCGGAACACCACTGGATGCCAGTATCCACTGTAGTGCGCGGTACCCACGGCCGGTAACCCCGGTAGTGGCCAGGTAACTACCACGTGTGGCCGCCAGGTAACTACCACGGTATGCCGGTAACTACCATGTAGTGGCCAGTAACTACCACTGGTAGTGGCCGCCAGGTAACTCCATGGTGTGGCCGCCAGGTAACTACCATGATATGGGCCAGGTAACACCACTGGTGTGGCCCCAGGTAACTCACGGTAGTGCCCCAGGTAACTCCTGAGTGGCCCCAGGTACTACCACTGGTAGTGCCGCGGTAACCCACTGGTAGTGGCCAGGTAACACCATGGTAGTGCCCCAGGTAACTCCACGGTGTGGCCGGTAACTCCATGTAGTGCCAGGTACTACGGTGTGCACCGGTAACTACCACGTGTGCATAACTCCATGGTAGTGGCAGGTAACTACCACGGTAGTGGCCGGTAACTCCACGGTATGCCCAGTACTACACGGTGCCCCAGTAACTCCCGGTAGTGGCCCCAGGTAACTACCACGGTAGTGGCCAGGTAACTCCACGGTAGTGGCCCAGGTAACTACCACTGGTAGTGGCCGCCGGTAACTACCACTGGTGGCCGCAGGTAACTACCACTGGTAGTGGCCGCCAGGTAACTACCACTGGTAGTGGCCCCAGTAACTACCACTGGTATGCCCAGGTACACCACTGGTAGGCCGCCAGGTAACTACCACTGTAGTGGCCCAGGTAACACCACTGGTAGTGGCCGCCAGGTAATACCACTGTAGTGGCCAGGTAACTCCAGGTGTGCCCGGTAATACCACTGGTAGTGGCCAGGTAACTACCTGGTAGTGGCCAGTAACTACCACGGTGTGGCCCCGGAACTCCTGGTAGTGCCCCAGGTAACTACCACGGTAGTGGCCTAGGTAGCCACGTACGGAGCGCCAGGTAACTCCCTGGTAGTCCCCGGTAACTACCACGGAGTGGCCCAGGTAACTACCACTGTAGTGGCCAGTAACCCACGGTGTGCCCCAGGTAACTCCACGGTGTGGCCCAGGTAATACTGGTAGTGGCCGCCAGGTAACCAGGTGCCGGTTCCGCCGCAGTACAGGAGGCCACCGGTAACTCCACGGTGGTCGGTACTACCCGGTAGTGGCCCCGGTAACTCCACTGGTAGTGGCCCAGGTAACTACCCGGTAGTGGCGCCAGGAACCCCGAGTGCCCGGTAACTACCATGGAGTGTGCCAGGAACTCCCGGTAGTGGCCGGTAAACCCTGGTAGTGGCCGGTAACTACCACTGGTGTGGCCCCAGGTAACTACCACTGGTAGTGGCCCGGTAACACCACTGGTAGTGCCGCCAGGTAACTCACTGGTAGTGGCCCCAGGTAACTACCACTGGTAGTGCCCCAGGTAACTACCACTGGTAGTGGCCCAGGTAATCCACGTGGCGCCGGTAACTACACTGGTAGTGGCCCCGCAGGTAGCCCAACTGTAGTGGCCGGGTAACTACCACTGGTAGGGCCCCAGTAACTACCACTAGTGGCCCAGGAACCCCGGTATGGCCCAGGAACTACCTGGTGTGGCCAGGTAACTACCATGGTAGTGGCCCCAGGTAACTCCATGGTATGCACGGTAACCCACTGGTGTGGCCGCCAGGTAACTCCACGGTAGTGGCGCCAGGAACTCCACTGGTGTGGCCCAGGTAACTCCACGGTAGTGCGCAGGTAACTACACGGTAGGCCCCAGGAACTACCACGGTAGTGCCAGGTAACTACCACGTGTGGCCGAGTAACTACCACTGGTTGAGGTAACTACCACTGGTAGTGGCGCCAGGTAATCTGTGCCCGGTTAGGTTGGCGCGTAACACCACGTAGTGGCGCCAGGTAACACTGGTAGTGCCCAGGTAACTACCACTGGTAGGCCCCAGGTAACTACCACTGGTAGGGCCCAGGACTACCACATGTGGCGGGTAACACCACGTATGCCGGTACCTGGTAGTGCCGGTAGCCACGGTAGTCCAGCCCACTAGTGGCGCCAGTAACTACCACTGGTAGTGGCCACCAGGTAACTCCACGGTGTGGCCGCCAGGTAACCACTGGTAGGGCCCAGGTAATCCACTGGTATGGCCCGGTAACACACTGGTAGTGGCCCGGTAACTACATGGTAGTGGCCGCAGGTAACTACCACGTAGTGGCCGCACAATTCCACGGTTGGCCCAGGTATACCATGGGCAATGACTCCATGGTGCCCCAGGTAACACCATGGATGGCCCAGGTAACTACGGTAGTGGCCGCCAGGTAACTACCACGGGTAGTGGTCGCCAGGTAACTGCCACGGGTATTGGTCGCCAGGTAACTGCCACGGGTAGTGGCCGCCAGGTAACTGCCACGGGTAGTGGCCGCCAGGTAACTGCCACGGGTAGTGGCCGCCAGGTAACTACCACGGGTAGTGGTCGCCAGGTAACTGCCACGGGTAGTGGCCGCCAGGTAACTGCCACGGGTAGTGGTCGCCAGGTAACTGCCTCGGGTAGTGGCCGCCAGGTAACTACCACGGGTAGTGGCCACCTAGTAACTGCCACTGGTAAATATTAACTGCTCTATCACACATCGTTCGCCTCGATTATTCTGGTAATTTTTAATGAAATCTATGTTAAGGATGTTTCTTAAAATATGAACATAATCCATATAGTATTTATAGAAATTTTGTACTCTGAAAACTACATGTATACTTTGATTTTTCACTGTTATTTAATGATACCTATTACGTCGAGCATATCCGAGTCAGACCATACATAAGTAAGTAAGTTTATTCAGGTATACACAATTACATAGAATATCATACATAACAGCATATGTTTGTAGGAACCTGGGATAACCCAAAAAAGTCAGACAGAGTGACTTATTTCCATTGGGTTCATTGTGATAATCATTATTTATACGTATATTTAAAAGTTAAAAACATTTCTGTATCATAAAAAACTTTTGACCTATGGCCTTATGGATACTCGTACAGCACTGTTATCTATCAAGCCAAAATGATCATGGTCCTAAAATGCTAATCAGCAGAGAAGTGATGAATAATGTTTGTAGTAAATATTAGTAACTTGCTCATGGATTGCTGATCTAGGTCCCGTAAATATATTTGTTACCCATTCTTCAAGTTTATATCCATTTTCTATCACTGGATCAGTTTTCTGTTACATATCTCGAAGCATAAACTATAGCAATAAAAGCTATGAATAATGTGAGATGAAGTACTCATTTAATTGTACCTCGGGGATCTAGTTACAGCTGTTGGTCCCAACTCTTCCACCGACTGACATTGTTGGTTTCTAGCCTCTTGGAATATTATGATATACTTTACCAATATTATGCCAATACATCACCTTTACCATTAATATATAAACTAATTGTTAAATTCTTTAAACTAATTGTTAAATTCTTAAATGTTTGAATTTCAGTACCTCAATTTTGTAAACCTAGTTAATCACTACAATTACCTAACCTTACTATCAGTATAATCATTGTGTCACTATTGAGTAAGACCTATCATAAGACTGCCTGAAAAGCCTAGGCATACTTAGGCATATTATTGGCCATCTTGTAATATCTACTTCATAAAATGTACATTAATACAAGTACACCCCACTTTGTATATTACTAGAAATAAAGAATTTGAATTTGAATACATAAAAGGGGATTTTTCGCCTCAAAAAATTAGTACAAAAATATGTAAAATAGAGTATAGTAAGATAAGATAAGATTTGTTCGAATTTTTAACCCGGAGGGTTAATTAACACCCAGGTACCTACTTACTGCTAGGTGAACAGGGACAGCAGGTGTAAGAAAACATGACCAGTGTTTCTATCCGGCCGGGGATTGAACCAGGGACACTCAGTATGTGATGCGAGAACGTTACCTACCAAGCCATGGGCCAGACAACACTCGGTACTTTTTTTTTTGGGGGAGGGGATGGCCTTTCACTATAATTTTTTAATCTATTTATAGAGCTTAGTTCCTTCTCCTGTATCTTAAGCTATCACACTTCACTTCATCACTACCCTTACACTGAAGTACTTAACATCTCTTTAGTTCACTAGATTATTTAAAGTCCATTACTGTCTCCTTGTTCTATAAATTTCATGTGACATAAGTCTGTCCTTGTCTTGTGTATATTGTAGGAGAGGTGTTTGTCCCCCATTGGTGCTACATATTCGAGAAGTGACGTGGCCTAGGACGTGTGTATCATAGAAAACTACGCCGTGGCAAAAAAAAAAAATCTAATGGTTATAATCATAACCATAATTTTTAAAGGGGGTGGACCGGTAAGCCAGTGGAAGGCCTCGGTCAGATGACCAAAAGCTCCAGCTGTGGGTCATCATATGACTAAGACCCGCAATAAGAAACACTTGTCCTGTTTCCTGACAAACCTTACCTAACCTAACCACGCCGTGGTGAGATTTCTGAAGGCCCTTCTTACTTTAGACAGTCGTGTGAATGATACTGATGTAATTTGATTCACGAGTTTGTGAGGGAAGAGAATTTGTATAGTAACCTCCCGAGCTTATTTTCCCTAAAACGATGTTTGTTCAGAGGTTTCCTTGACTACGTTTCATCTGTTATGGTTGTAGGAGATAATGAAAGCCAGAGTAATAATAACAACAACTGTACTCCCTGAGTTCCCAATCAACAACATCAACAATATCAAACAAAATACAGTCGACATGCACAACATAACATAGGATTTAATTCTCTCACTGCTCCCAACATTTTACATTCCTTCCCTATCCGGAGGTTTGACCACTCTTCTGGAACGCCTGAGATATGGAGGGTTGACATTGTCCTGAGGTGCAGACTCTCCTGTCACACTGTTGTTGTCATTATCAAACCTCCCAGAAGGATCTTCCTGCATACTAACCTGATCCTTAAGTTTATTACCACTATTATCTATTGTGAGCAGTATCTCTGACCATAAAGGTGCCCTGTTCCTATACTGGCCAGGAATTACCAACTCACTCCTTACTGCTTCTGGTTCTGTTGGAATCAGTGTTTGCTCTCCATCACTTTTAAACCTTGGCATGAGTTGATCAGTATGCCTTTTCCATATCATATTACCAAAGCTTTAAGTTGCACTTTATAATTTCGAATCCATAATACCTCCACAATCTTTCCTTCTACCCAAGGTTCACTTCTCCCAGAATTTCTGGCATACACAGCATCATCAAGACACTTTAAAATTCCTATTAAGCATCACTTCTGCTGATGTCTTACCGGTGGAGGAATGAACAGTTTTTTGATGACCTCAATACCAGACCTACATAGTCTGGTATTGAGAGATCCTTTTTCAATTTTGTGTAAACCTTCCTTTAATGTCCTTACTGCTCTTTCTGCCAGACCATTTGATGATGGATGGTATGGTGCTGGAGTAACATGTTCAATAATATTCTTAATGAATAAGGCTTCCAGCTCTTGTGATACAAAGTATGCAGCATTATCTGACACAGTTATGTCTGAATTACAAAAGGATTTCCTAAGCAGTTCACTAGTAACTGTGGATGTCATGGAACTAGTCACTTGAACATCTAAGAATTTTGAAAAACAATCCACAGTTGCTAAAAATTATTTGCCCTCTACTAGGCCTTCATTGTCTATATGCACTCTAGACCATAGTTTTCCCGTGCTTTTCCAAGACAGGACAGGAGATGAAAATGGCTGAAAATTCTTAAAACAAATTGGACAATTCTTGGGCAATTCTGTAATATCTTGTTTAATCTTTGGCCACCAGACCCATTTCGTTGTTTCTGCTTTTATAGTATTTATACCATTATGGCCAACATGTAAATGCTCTAATATCTTACATCTTAATTCTACCGGCATTACCACTATTCCTGTACAATAATAAATCATCATGGATAGTTAGATCTCATTTGACGGAAGTATAGTCAGATAAAGGTACACTGTTCTTACACTACCCATATTTAACATTATTTACGACTTGGGATAACACAGCATCTTTCCCAGTTTGCTCTTTGATCTTCTCAAATGAGATATTTTAGAACTTCAGAGATTACTAATCTTACATATCTCATAGGTATACCTGACTCTAAATAATGATCATCTACTATTTAATGCATCTGCAATAACATTTTCCTTGCCAGCTTTGAGTAACAATTCATAATCATACTGGGCTAATAACAGAGCCCAAAGCTGAATTCTGGCATTTGCATTTACTGGAATATGGTTTCTTTTTCCAAATAAACATAGCAATGCTTTATGATCTGTTCGAGCAACAAACTTTCTTCCAAACAAGAAAACACTAAAGCTAATCCTTCTTTGTCAAGTTGAGAATAATTCTGTCCTGCTGGAGAAAGTTTCTTACTAGCAAATTATACAGATTTTTCCTGGCCATTTACTTTCTGGAGTAACACACATCCAACACCTAGAGGAAGCGTCAACCTCAATTATTAATGGATGCTCTAGTGTAAAATTAGTCAACAAGGCTGAACACTAAGCCGTTTTTAATCCTCTGAGGAGCCTCCTCTTCTACTGAAGCCAACTTAAATGGAGTTCCTTTTTTTCAACAGCTCATACAATGATGCCAAAATTAAAGAAAAAATCCTAATAAATTTACAATAATATGTTAACATTCCCACAAAGGACTGAACTTCTCTTATGGACTTATGTGATGGTAAATTTACATTAGCCTCAATCTTCTTTAAAGGTTTAATACCTTCCCCTGAAATCTCATACCCCAGATATTCAACAGATCTGGGTTTCAACACTGATTTATTCTTATTCAGTACTACATTATGCTCTTGTACAATCTTCAACACCTGCCTGAGTCTGGCATCATGCTCAGCTTCTGTGCCACCTCATATTATATTATCCAAATAGGATGCTACCCATTCCAATCTAACAAACAATTGGGAAATAAATTTTTGGAAGCTACCAGATGAGGAAATTCCAAAAGGTGGTCTCTTATATTTAAAAAGTCCCTTATGGGTATTAATTGCTAGAACCTACAGGTATCTGTATATAAGCATATTTTAAATCTAATTTTGTAAATATCTTGTCTTTACCCACTACAGGCAATAATTCTTCAATCCTGTGTAAAGGATATCTCTCACAATGAATCTGTTGATTTATATATTTAAAGTCCCAACATATTCTCGTAGACTTAGAGTCAGCCTTTATAATAGGTACAGTAGGTACAGACCACTCACTATGGGAAAGAGGCTCGATAATCTTTTCTGTATTATTTTTTCTAATTCTGCTTCAGTCATTTCTTTGTGAATTTTTTTTTACCGGCCTCACTTCCACCAATTTAGTGACAACATCACTTTTCACATGAATTGTGGCCACCATGCTGGAGCTAGGTTTACTAGAATTTACTTTAAAAATTATCTAACATTTCTTCAGCACTGTCTAGTTTGTTAATTTTGGTAGATTCATCTAATCCAGCAAGGTAAATCCCTACCTTTTTCCATGAGGTCTTTTCCACACGTTACTATTATTTGACTGAACCACATAGAACACTTATGATACCTCTTAAATTATTATAGCTTACCGGCAAAACAACCTTTCCCAAAAGGTTTATTTTCCAATTATCATATGCAGTTACCTTCCTACAAGATGGTTCAATGTGCCTTTTTAATGCCTCGACCCAGTCTTTGGATAAATGTCGAGATGGACGCCCCAATGTCAGTCTCAAAAGGAACCTGTTTCTGATTAATTACAAAACTATATTGTTCAGCCTTCATGGAAAACACTTTATTATCCACAACATATAAACTCATCACTCTGGGATAATTGTCCCCTCAAATTAACTGTCTCAGGAATCCTTAAATTGATTCTTTACTGTTCTCTGTCAGGACTCACTTGTCGATTTCTATCTCTGCTGAAAGCAACAAACTGTGTAATGCTTTTTACTCAAAAACTTTGTGCCACGATTATCTGAATAAACGCTTCGTGTGTGTAAACTCTTGTTCAAATTCCAAAAACTGTAAGATTCTACTTGATCCCCGGACACTAGCAGAAATAAGTTCATTAACTTGCTCTAATAATTTCCCTAATCGAGCGAAATTGGCTCCCCAAATAAGTTAGCCAAAGCCTTACAAAGAAATTAATGCAAGGACTTCAGTCCTTCCTTGTTGACGCCATACCACTGCGTGTAGCTGGTTTTTAATAATCAGCCGATCAGTCGTCATAACTCTTGGTGTGAATAAATCCCTACACATTCCCACATTGCATTTCTATCCATGGCTCTGCAGAGTCCCTATCCTCTCTATCCCATGAGGTTGGCTTCAAACTTAGCAAAGTGAAGAATCTTAATGTATCAGGGCCGCCTCACCTGTGACGACATAAGAACATAAGAACATAAGAAAGAAGGAACACTGCAGCAGGCCTACTGGCCCATGCGAGGCAGGTCCAAATCTCCAACGGCTTAAGCCCCGACCCAGCCAGGTCAGGTTACATTCACTTAAGGAAGGAGCACTGCATCTGACCTAGTAGCACGCTAGTCAAGGGCCAACTCACACCCAACCGCACCCACTCATATAATTGTCCAGCGACTACCTGGTCAGGTCACCACCTGGTCAGGTCACTTCACTTAAGGAATTAGCACTGCATCTGACCTATACAAGCTAGTCGGTCCAAACTCACACCCATCCACACCCACCCATGTATTTATCTAACCTATTTTTAAAAATACACAACGTCTTAGCATCTATGACGGTACTCGGGAGTTTGTTCCACTCATCCACAACTCTATTACCAAACCAGTGCTTTCCTATATCCTTCCTGAATCTGAACTTTTCCAACTTGAAACCATTGCTGCGAGTCCTGTCTTGGTTGGATATTTTCAGCACGCTATTTACATCCCCTTTGTTTATTCCTGTTTTCCATTTGTACACCTCAATCATATCCCCCCTAATTCTACGCCTTTCTAGAGAGTGCAGATTCAGGGCCCTCAGTCTATCCTCATAGGGAAGATTTCTGATACAAGGGATCAACTTTGTCATCCTCCTTTGTACGTTTTCCAGAGCATTTATATCCATTCTGTAATACGGTGACCAGAACTGTGCAGCATAATCTAAATGAGGCCTAACCAAAGATATATAGAGTTGAAGAACAACCTGAGGACTTCTGTTATTTATACTTCTTGATATGAAGCCAAGGATTCTGTTAGCTTTATTGCGAACACTTATGCACTGTTGTCTAGGCTTCAGATTACTACTAACCAGAACTCCTAAATCCTTCTCGCAATTACAACTAATAATATCTATATTATTCAGCTTATATGTGGCATGGTTATTGTCCTGCCCAACATTTAGAACTTTGCATTTGTTTACATTAAACTGCATCTGCCACTTCTCCGACCACTGCATCAGTCTATTCAAATCATCCTGGAGTGCTCTAATGTCCTCATTTGAATGAATTGGACGGCCTATTTTGGTGTCATCAGCAAATTTACTTATGCTACTATTTATTCCCTCATCTATGTCGTTTATGTAAATTGTAAACAACAGGGGGCCCAAAACTGACCCCTGTGGAACACCGCTTGAGACGCGCCCCCATTCTGATTTCTCTCCATTTATGCAAACTCTCTGCCGCCTATTAGTCAACCATGCCTCTACCCAGGAAAAATTTCTCCTCCTATTCCGTGTGCCTTAAGTTTCCTCAGTAGCCTCTGATGTGGAACTTTATCGAAAGCCTTACTGAAGTCCATATACACAATATCATATTCATTACCATGATCTACCTCCTCAAACACCTTAGTGAAAAAGTTAGTAAATTCGTAAGACATGAACGCCCCTTTGTAAAACCGTGTTGAGATTCATTAATCAATTTATGCTTTTCAAGATGGCTACGAATTGCCTCGGCAATTATTGATTCCATAAATTTACCAACTATGGAGGTAAGGCTTATTGGTCTATAGTTCGAAGCTAAGGACCTGTCACCTGCCTTGTAAAGAGGTATTACATTTGCCCTTTTCCACTTGTCTGGCACTATGCCAGTTTGTAGTGATATATTGAAAAGATTTGCCAAAGGTTTGCTAAGTTCCTCTTTACATTCCTTTAAAACTCTTGCAAACAGTTCATCAGGGCCTGGGGATTTGTTAGGTTTTAATTTCTCTATTTGTCTGAGGACCATGTCACTAGTTACCCCAATCGAGCATAGTCTGTTATCTTCCAGTTCTACATAATTTATTATTTCTGGAATTCTGCTAGTATCTTCCTGAGTAAAAACTGAGAGGAAGTAAGTATTGAAAATTTCACACATATCCTTATCACTGTCCGTGATCTGTCCTGAGTTACTCTTAAGTGGGCCTATCTTGTCCCTAATCTTACTTCTGTATACCTGAAAGAACCCTTTTGGGTTAGTCTTCGAATCCCTTGCGACCTTAGCCTCACTATCCCTTTTTGCTTTTCTTATTCCTTTTTTTATTTATCTCTTTAATTGATAATATTGATTTCTTATCTGTCCATCCCCTCTTTTGACACGCCTATATATGCCTCTCATTTGACCAATGAGATGTTTTAATCTATTGTTCATCCATTTAGGATCATTTTTGTTAGATCTAATTTCCCTACTTGGAACAAAAGTTGTCTGGGCAGCTAGAACTATGCTCTGAAAAACGTCATATTGGCAACCAAAACCACCTACCTGACCCATAGTCAGGTCATCCCAATTTAGCCCACCTAGGTAATTTCTCAGCCCCATGAAGTCGGCTACACGAAAGTCTGGAACTGAGACTTGATTGCAGTTACCTGGGTAATTCCATGATATATTAAAACTAAGTGATTTGTGATTGCTTTCCCCAAGCTCTTCATTAACCTCAAGATTATTAATTAGTGATTCTTTGTTAGCAAGAACCAAATCAAGCAAGTTGCTACCTCTAGTTGGTTCTGTCACAAACTGTTTTAAAAAACAATCCTGAACCGTATCAAGAAAGTCAATTATAAATGACTGAACCAAACAAGCATAATATTCAATCCTCCTACTGCTCCCATTATTATTATAATCAAATAGAAGCGCTAAACCACAGGGGTTATACAGCGCTCCTACTGCTCCCAACCCCTTACAATGATGGTGGTACAGTTGATATGATGGTCAGCTACTGTCAGTATAGTTGAGAACGTCGCTTCGCTAGTTGTACGTCTGGCAGTAGCTGGTGTTTGAATGCCAGTCAGCCATGTTTAAATGTTCATTTCCTTCCATCACTTGGCACTGAGGAAAAAAACCGTCACTACAGACCTGTCAGTTACCTTGGAGTTTTGATGTTAGGTTTTCTCCTATGTTGTCTTCCCATTGAACACTGGTGCAGTTGATATGGAGGTCAGTTAATTCAGTGTAGTGTAATACGTCGCTTGTCTGGTTGTACGTCTGGCAGCAGGTCTGGTATTTGAATGCTGGTCGTCGCCCTTTTGGTCATATTTAGTTCATTTAGCTGTCGTCACCGTCAGTTTTTTTGTCACTATAAGTTCCTTGTATGTTGTTGCAACAGTACTTGCAATTAGGCCATCACTGGAGTTTGGATCGGCCCAGGGTATTACAAAAAATATTAATTATGTAATAAAGAGACTGTTTGGGATAACCAATAAACTCTCAGATTTCAAATATTTATTATATATTATTGTTAATATAAAAACATAATCTGAATAAAATCATAATCTAATAATCTGTGTAAAACATATTGCTTTAATATAAACATTTATAACAATTTAAAACGTAGTAAAACATCACAAGTAAAACAATCATAAAATTCTGTGTCATGTCAGACGTCGCTGCCAACATGGTGCCACACAGGACACCACCAATCCTCTCGTCATGACACGCTTTCTCAACCGTGTCCTCAAGACACCCTTGTCTCTGTGTTATGACAAAACACTCCTTCGCTTGTGTCCCACGACACCTCTGTGCCACATGGCACGCCCCTTGTGTCATGAACTCAGTCTCTAGGGAAGCCTTTGCACTGCGTCATCTGTCACAAACACAAAATCACACGACTATCTATCACTTGTGTCGTGCCACCAGTTGTCACTACACCCTGATGAGTTCTGACTCCACAGTCACACAATACACTCTCCAGGTGCAGGGGAGAGTCTAGGTACATTCTCCAAGTGCAGGGGAGAGTCTAGGTACATTCTCCAAGTGCAGGGGAGGCTAGTACATTCCAGTGAGGAGAGTCTAGGACATTCTCCAAGTGCAGGGGAGAGTCTAGGTACATTCTCCAAGTGCAGGGGAGAGTCTAGGTACATTCTCCAAGTGCAGGGGAGAGTCTAGGTACATTCTCCAAGTGCAGGGGAGAGTCTAGGTACACTCTCCAAAGTGCAGGTACACTCTCCAAAGTGCAGGTACACTCTCCAAAGTGCAGGTACACTCTCCATATGAGAGTCAGGTAGTCACTCTCCATATGAGAGTCTGGTAGTCACTCTCCATATGAGAGTCTGGTAGTCACTCTCCATATGAGAGTCTGGTAGTCACTCTCCATATGAGAGTCTGGTAGTCACTCTCCATATGAGAGTCTGGTAGTCACTCTCCATATGAGAGTCTGGTAGTCACTCGCCATATGAGAGTCTGGTAGTCACTGCCATATGAGAGTCTGGTAGTCACTCTCCATATGAGAGTCTGGTAGTCACTCTCATATGAGAGTCTGGTAGTCACTCTCCATATGAGAGTCAGGTAGTCACTCCCATATGAGAGTCAGGTAGTCACTCTCCATATGAGAGTCTGGTAGTCACTCTCCATATGAGAGTCTGGTAGTCATTTCTATATGAGAGTCTGGTAGTCACTCTCCATATGAGAGTCTGGTAGTCACTCTCCATATGAGAGTCTGGTAATCACTCTCCATATGAGAGTCTGGTAGTCACTCTCATATGAGAGTCTGGTAGTCATTTTCTCCATATGAGAGTCTGGTAGTCACTCTCCATATGAGAGTCTGGTAGTCACTCTCCATATGAGAGTCTGGTAGTCACTCTCCATATGAGAGTCTGGTAGTCACTCTCCATATGAGAGTCTGGTAGTCACTCTCCATATGAGAGTCTGGTAGTCACTCTCCATATGCGAGTCTGGTAGTCACTCTCCATATGAGAGTCTGGTAGTCACTCGCCATATGAGAGTCTGGTAGTCACTCGCTATATGAGAGTCTGGTAGTCACTCTCCATATGAGAGTCTGGTAGTCACTCTCCATATGAGAGTCAGGTAGTCACTCTCCATATGAGAGTCTGGTAGTCACTCTCCATATGAGAGTCTGGTAGTCACTCTCCATATGAGAGTCTGGTAGTCACTCTCCATATGAGAGTCTGGTAGTCACTCTCCATATGAGAGTCTGGTAGTCACTCTCCATATGAGAGTCTGGTAGTCACTCTCCATATGAGAGTCTGGTAGTCACTGTCGGTCTAGCCGGCTCAGCGGTCCCACATCACGTTTGATGACGTCACCAGTGACCGCCGGCCGGCAGATACACTACCTAACAGCCCTGTTAGATAGGGAGCCGTAACACAGGGGATGGCAAAGATATAGGAGCAGCCGTTGTTGGTGCTACCTGGGTCATGACCCAGTAAGTATGGTGGTGGTGGTGGTGATATTTTAATATATTAAAAATCCACATTTGGTATGTTACAAAGTGGGAGGAGGTTGTCCCACACAAATGAGAGCTGAGGCGCATTAGTGCATGAGACAGTTCATACACGTCTGATACGATAGGCATCCAGTGCCACCTCAGCCACACACCTCCACTTACACCAACTGTTCATTCACCTCCCCACCCCCTGCGTGGCCATATCCTCTACGTACACCCAGCAACAACCCCCCTGCTCACAACCCCGGCCCATTCCACCATGTCCAAATGGTCACATACCTTACTAATGATTTAAAGATAAGATTTCTTCGGATTTTTAACCCCGGAGGGTTAGCCACCCAGGATAACCAAAGAAAGTCAATGCATCATCGAAGACTGTCTGTCTTATTTTCATTGGGGTCCTCAAACTTGTCCCTCAGGATGCGACCCACACCAGTCGACTAACACCCAGGTACCTATTTGCTGGTAGGTGTACATGACAACAGGTGTAAGGAAACACGTCGAAATATTTCTACCCGAACCCGGGTTGGCCCGAACCCGGGCCCTCCGTGTGTGAAGCGAGAGCTTTAGCCACCAGGCCACCGGGGCACCGGCTCTCCACTCCCTCACAGTTCCACTCCCACAGTACCAATGTTTTCACTGCCCACACTCCCTAACATGTTAGCTACACTCATAGTTATGTGGGCACCAGACACCTTAATTACTGCCCACATCAGCTGCACCACACTACATAGTGCAAGATAAATGGAAAATGACAAATATGAGATCTATATACAAAGCAGGAAACATGTCTTTATTATTAAATTATAGACCAATTAGCCTCACCTCAATTGTGGAAAAAAATTGATGGAATCAATATTTTCTGGGGCTGTGGAGGATGGGCTCCTACGATAACGTGGACTGTATGTTACTTATCTTCTTGATGAATCCAAGATGTCGCAGCCTTCCCCAACACCTTCTCAGGGGATCCATATATTGCCACACTCTCCACAGAGCTGTAAGATAAACATCAAGGGATTATAATTATTGCCCCAAAGGAGCGTATGTCCATATTTCAGTCTTAGATGGACTGAAAGGCGTTTTACTCACTGGTTTGGACTAAAAAGTCCACACATAACCGCCGTCCCTAGGTAAAAATTTGAATGTTCTTGAATACAAGAACTGCGCAGTCAACTGTTTTGACCAGAACATCAAATTCTTACCTTGCTTGTGTAACTTTGAGCGATGGTGTTGGCT
>WNWK01012307.1:37500-60204 GCA_009830355.1 Cherax destructor | reverse complement strand
GGAGGAGGGGAAAGAACCAGGAGGAGAGGCAGAACCAGGGGGGGAGAGGCAGAACCAGGAGGAGACCAGAACCAGGAGGAGAGGCAGAACCAGGAGGAGAGGCAAAATAGGGGGAGAGGCAGAACCAGGAGGAGAGGCAAAAAGGAGGAGAGGCAGAACCAGGAGGAGGCAGAACCAGGAGGAGAGGCAAAAGGGGGGAAAAGGAGAGGCAAAACCAGGAGGAGAGCCAGAACCAGGAGGAGAGGCAGAGTCAGGAGGAGAGGCAGAACCAGGAGGAGAGGCAGAACCAGGAGGAGAGGCAGAGTCAGGAGGAGAGACAGAACCAGGAGGAGAGGCAGAATCAGGAGGGAGAGGCAGAACCAGGAGGAGAGGCAGAGTCGGGGGGGAGGCAGAACTAGGAGGAGAGGCAGAACCATGAGGAAGGCAGAGTCAGGAGGAAAGGGGAACCAGGAGGAGAGGCAGAATCAGGAGGAGAGGCAGAGTCAGGAGGAGGGCAGAACCAGGAGGAGAGGCAGAACCAGGATGGAAGATCTGCACATCCAGCAGGAGATCGATGCCATAAATGCCAGAAGAGAAAAAATTCGACATGCAAAAACTCTATATACCAGACAGAAAAATCATCCCTCCACAACTACCGACTACATCCTTAACACATCTCCCACACAACCCGAAGAATGCCCTCCAACAGAGAGCACGACGTTTCATGCACCAGGATAATTTGCAGACCAATGGTGCTGAGTGACCTCCCAGAAGATATAATAATATATCTTTATTACAACAAGTACATGTACAAGGTATACACACCATAGCTGACATCAATGACATACTACTATATAGAAAGACCCTTGTTATGCTGATTTTTTCCCCCGCAAATTACGTCAGTTTTGTCCCAGGATGCGACCCCCCCCCAGTCCACTAACACCCAGGTACCTATTTTACTGGTGGGTGGACATAGGAAACACGCCCAATTTTTCCCCCCCTTTCCCCCGGGAAATCAAACCCCGGGACCCTCGCAATGTAAAAAGGGAGAGGTATAGCCACCAGGCTACGGGGAATATAGATGAATGGGTATGGGCCCCTTCTATGTCAAAAAAGGGAAAAAAAAACCCCCCCAAAATTTATGGGGGTAATACCTTCCATCAAACATGGCCCCATCTACCAGTCTACTAGTGCAGGACACCATCTCAGTAGAGCCAACCAGTAGCTCCAGGACCTACATGAAGGCCCTCCTGCCATCATTTACAGCCTATGCCCTGCAATCAAAAAAAAAGGCAATTGCAAAAAATATACACCTACCATGGAAATAAATGGTATAAAAAAACCCACACAAGGGAAAAAAAAAAACACATAAGATATAATGTGATCCTTTTTTGACAAGTTTGCCCACGCAGGGTTTTTTCGAGTCACAGACAGATCTCCTGGAAAAAGAGCAACATGGAGAAAAATAGGGGGTCAGGTGGAGAATGCTGGGGCAGGTGGGAAAGGATGTGAGTCTTAAAATAGTGTGATAGTTAAAAAATAGTGGCTTTTAAAAGGGCCCGCAGTGTACCATTCTTGAGTTCTAGGTGGGTAGGGTTTAAGAAGTTTCTTGGGGAATAGGTTCAGCTATGTTGTAGGGGTTTTTCTTGTTGAAGTTGTTTGGGTATACAGATAAAGGGTGATTCCAGGATTCTTTTGGTATTGCGTGTTGTCTTCTTTGGGGATGAGTCTTGCGTTTCTGTAGTTGATTAAATGGTTGTGTAAATTTCGGGTTGAACACAGGCATTTCTTGAGTCGTCAGATCTGCCTGCGTACTGGTGTTCTGAAATGCGTGTTTGTAGGTCTCTGGATGTTTCGCCAACCCATAATTTGCTCAGCCATTAAAAGGGGGTTGTGTATCCCTGGCGTGGTTTGGGGAAATTTTCCTGTCTGTTACTGGTAATGTCCTTGATGGTGGTGGAAGTGGAGGTGGATACTCGGAATGAGGTCTTAGAAAATGTTGAAACGTGTTTGGAAATGGACTGACGATTACAGGAACAAAATGCTTAATCTACTTAATGACCCAGACACCTACAAACCTCTCACAACTAGTCAAGTGGACAACCTCACCAAAACATTTCTTCACAAGACTCGCCTCATTCTGAGGGAATCAGAACTAGGAAAGAAACTTCTACACACCATTCCCAGCAACCCCAGACCTGCCAGAATGTACGGTCTGCCAAAAACTCACAAACCATGTATCCCATTGAGGCCCATATCCTCGGGAATAGGCAGTGCTCCCCACCAAATCTCAGGAATTCTCGCTAAACACCTCTCCAAACTTTTGGGCACCATCAGTCCAGCACATCTCAAACACTCTGGTGACCTTTCAATCGCATTCGCAACATCAACATCAGAAACAAGAAACTCTCCAGCCTTGATGTAACATCTCTATTCACCAAGTACCTACTACACAAGCTATCGATCTCTTGCGCAGGAAAATTGACGACTCGCTTGATCTTCCTCTTCCAGCCAGCGATTTCATCGACCTTGTTGAACTATGTGTGGGCTTTACATGTTTCTCTTTCGAAAACCAACTCTTTCAGCAAACTTTTGGACTACCCATGGGATCGCCACTTAGTGCCGTCCTTGCGAACCTATATATGGAAAGAGCCGAGCGATTTTCCACTATTATTTCCCTTCGGTCACCTGGCTTCGTTATGTTGACGACATTCTCATCATAACTCCCAGACGCTTCAACGTTCAAGCTTCCAACACGAACTCAACCAGGTTGAGCCATCAATCCAGTTTACACTAGAAGAAGAAGTCGACAACACTCTTCCTTTCCTTGATGTTCTTCTCTGCAAAGCTGACCATGAACTTCGTTTAAAGTCTATCGAAAACCTACCAATCAACACGATCTTCCACTTCTACTCTACCACGACACCAAAATTAAACGTGGTGTAATTATAGGCTTTTCCTGCGCGCATCTCAGAATCTGCAGCAGTGAGTTCCTTGAAGAAGAATGCTCCCTCATTGAACAAGTTTTTTCCAAACTTCACTATCCTCGTCACTTCATTAGAGACTGCAGACGACGGGCATTAAACATCTTCAACACACCCAGAGAAGACACTGCTGAGAAGAGATACATAGTCCTTCCCACCAACTCCATTTCCAAACAAGTTTCCAACATTTTTCTAAGACCTCATTCCGAGTATCCACCTCCACATCCACCACCATTAAGGACATTACCAGTAACAGACAGGAAAAGCTTCAATCCACGGCAGGGGTATACACAATCCCTTGTAATGGCTGCAGCAAATTATACGTTGGCGAAACATCCAGAGACCTACAAACACGCATTTCAGAACACCAGTACGCAGGCAGATCTGACGACTCAAGAAATGCCTGTGTTCAACACCGAAATTTACACAACCATTTAATCAACTACAGAAACGCAAGACTCATCGCCAGAGAAGACAACACGCAATACCGAAGAATCCTAGAATCATCACTCATCTGTATATCCAACAACTTCAACCAGAACAACGGCTTCTACAACATAGCTGAACCTATTGCCAAGAAACTTCTTCAACGCTATCCCACCTAGAACTCAAGAATGGTACACTGCAGGTCCTTTAAGTCACACTATGTTTTTAACTATCACACTACTTTTAAGACTCATATGCAGCTTTCTCCACCTGACCCAGCATTCTCCACCTGACTGTACCCTATATATATCTCCATGTTGCTCATTTTCCAGGTAGATCTGTCTGTGACTCGATAAAGCACTGCGTGGCGAAACGTTGTCAATAAAGGATCACATTATACTGCTTATGTGTTTATTTTTCCATACCCCCACCACCTCAACTTCATGTAGTTATAATCTGATATAACTGTGAGGCTGATGGGTAGAGTGTTATACCCCATTATATGAAAGACGATTTAGAATAACACTACGCCCCACACTTGTATTAAATTTCACCCTTCCCCCCACCATCCCTTTTTTCCTTTTCCATCCTTACCCCTCCTTTTCTTTTTTTTCTTCCTTCTTCCTTCTTCCTTCTTCCGCCCCATCTTTCCGAAACGGGTCATAATTCGATTTGATTAAAAGAAATGACGTTTTTATTGAGGCAAACGCAAGAAAATGATGTCCTGATTAAATTTATGTTCTGATAGTGGTAATTTTTGTAGTTGTTTTGGTGGTGGTAGTTGTTGTGGTGGTGGTAGTTGTTGTGTTGTTGGGTGGTGGTAATTGTTTTAGTTGTTGGGGTGGTGGAATTGTTGAGTTGTTTGGGGTGGTGGTAATTGTTGTAGGGGGGTGGTAATTGTTTTAGTTGTTGGGGTGGTGGTAATTTTTGTAGTTGTTGGGGTGGTGGAATTGTGTGCTGGGGTGGTGGCAATTGTTGAGTTGTTGGGGTGGGGGAATTGTTGTAGTTGTTGGGGTGGTGGTAATTGTTGTGTTGTTGGGGTGGTGGTAATTGTTGAGTTGTTGGGGTGGTGATAATTGTTGTAGTTGTTGGAGTGGTGGTAATTTTTTAGTTGTTGGTTGGGGGAATTGTTGTAGTTGTTAGTGTGGTGGTAATTGTTTTAGTTGTTGGGGTGGTGGAATTGTTGTAGTTGTTGGGGGGGTGGTAATTGTTGAGTTGTTTGGGGGGGTGGTAATTGTTGTAGTTGTTGGGGTGGTGGTAATTTTTTAGTTTGGGGGGGGTGATAATTGTTGTAGTTGTTGGGGTGGTGGTAATTGTTGTAGTTGTTGGGGTGGTGGTAATTTTTGTAGTTGTTGGGGTGGTGATAATTGTTGTAGTTGTTGGGGGGTGGTAATTGGAGTTGTTGGGGTGGTGGTAATTGTTTTAGTTGTTGGGGTGGATAAGGGAAAGAAAGACTTAAAAAGGATAAGGAAGAGAGAGAGAGTGAAAATGGTGAGAGAGAGAGAGAGAGAGAGAGAGAGAGAGAGAGAGAGAGAGAGAGAGAGAGAGAGAGAGAGAGAGAGAGAGAGAGAGAGAGAGAGAGAGAGAGAGAGAGAGAGAGAGAGAGAGAGAGAATGGTGGTTACAACACCAAGCTTCTTAATTAGCAAAGAGATAGTTTTAATTGCAAGACAATGACGCTAATTAATCTCTCTCTCTCTCTCTCTCTCTCTCTCTCTCTCTAGGAAAAAGAGACACACAAAAAACGATAAAGGGAAAGCAAATAGCGAATTCGGAAGAGTAAGTAGAGAGGGAGGGAGAGGGAGTCAGGTAACAAGGGGGGGCGTAACTCCCTAATTAACCTGCTTACCGTAATTATGCTAGAGGAGAACCATTGTTCTCACCTGCAGTTTGTTGATGACCCATTGATGATGTAACTCACATAATGATGATGTAACCTCACATATTGATGATGTAACTCACATAATGATGATGTAACTCACATATTGATGATGTAACATCACATAATGATGATGTAACCTCACATATTGATGATGTAACATCACATATTGATGATATAACATCACATATTGATGAGTAACATCACATATTGATGATGTAACATCACATATTGATGATGTAACATCACATATTGATGTAACATCACATATTGATGAGTAACATCACATATTGATGATGTAACATCACATATTGATGATGTAACATCACATATTGATGATGTAACATCACATATTGATGAGTAACATCACATATTGATGATGTAACATCACATATTGATGAGTAACATCACATATTGATGATGTAACCTCACATATTGATGATGTAACTCACATATTGATGATGTAACATCACATATTGATGATGTAACTCACATATTGATGATGTAACATCACATATTGATGATGTAACTTCACATAATGATGATGTAACATCACATATTGATGATGTAACATCACATATTGATGATGTAACATCACATATTGATGAGTAATATCACATATTGATGATGTAACATCACATATTGATGATGTAACATCACATATTGATGAGTAACATCACATATTGATGATGTAATTTCACATAATGATGATGTAACATCACATATTGATGATGTAACATCACATATTGATGATGTAACATCACATATTGATGAGTAACATCACATATTGATGATGTAACATCACATATTGATGATGTAACATCACATATTGATGAGTAACATCACATATTGATGATATAACATCACATATTGATGAGTAACATCACATTTTGGGATGATGTAACATCACATATTGATGATGTAACCTCACATATTGATGATGTAACATCACATATTGATGATGTAACATCACATATTGATGATGTAACATCACATATTGATGATGTAACATCACATATTGATGATGTAACATCACATATTGATGATGTAACTCAATATTGATGATGTAACATCACATATTGATGATGTAACTTCACATAATGATGATGTAACATCACATAATGATGAGTAACATCGCATGTTGATGATGTAATCCTCACATATTGATGTAACGTCACATATTGATGATGTAACTCACATACTGATGATGTAACTTTACATATTGATGATGTAACCTCACATATTGATGTTGTAAAGTCACATATTGATGAGTAATGTCACATTTTAATGAGTAACGTCACATATTGATGTTGTAACCTCACTTAATGATATTATAACGTCACTTATTGATGTAACGTCACATATTGATTTGTAAGGTCACATATTGATGTTTCACAGTCACATATTGATGTTCCACATTCACATATTGATGTTTTAACGTCACATATTGATGTTGTAACGTCACATACTGATGTTGTAACGTCACATTTGTCTTACAACATCACATAATGACGTTGTAGCGTCACATAGTGATGTAAAGTCACATAGTGATGTGGTGAAGGCTCGATCCTCCGACCCATAACCACCACACAATCAGCTTCAACGCTTCCTCAGTGAGGGAAATTTTAAGTCAAAATATGGCAGCCACTACCGTCAGAGGCTGTCAGCCCATCAGGTCTGTGTTCTGGCCTTCTGACTGGCCCATTTGCTGCCATTATCGGAAATTTGGGTAGGCCTTTGGCCAGGCCTACCGGGCAGGTCTCTGAAGACTATTAGATTTGAAGGCTATCAGGTTTGTCCCTAGCTTTTATAGGTGATTAGGGACTTCGTGTGGGACATTTGGGAGCTCTGTATAGTGTTTGGGGCCTTTGTTGAGTGTTTCTGACCTTTGTAGAGTGCTTGGGACCTTTGTAGTGTTTGGGATCTTTGTAGAGTGCTTGGGACCTTGTAGAGTGCTTAGGACCTTTGTAGAGTGTTTGGGACCTTTGTAGATTGTTTGAAATCTTTGTAGAATGCTTGGGAGTTTTGTAGAGTGCTTGGGACCTTTGTAGAGTGCTTGGGACCTTTGTAGAGTGGTTGGGTGTATTTGTAGAGTGGTTGGGATATTTGAAAAGTGCTTGGGACATTTGAAGAGTGTTTGGGACCTTTGTAGAGTGTTTGGAACTTTGTAGAGTGCTTGGGACCTTTGTAGTGTTTGGGAACTTTGTAGAGTGCTTAGGACCTTTGTAGAGTGTTTGGGACCTTTGTAGAGTGTTTGAAATCTTTGTAGAATGCTTGGGACTTTTGTAGAGTGCTTGGGACCTTTGTAGAGTGCTTGGGGGCCTTTGTAGAGTGCTTGGGTCCTTTGTAGAGTGCTTGGGACCTTTGTAGAGTGTTTGGAACTTTGTAGAGTGTTTGGAACTTTGTAGAGTGCTTGGGACCTTTGTAGAGTTCTTGGGATCTTTGTAGAGTGTTTGGGACCATTGTTTAGTGCTTGGGACCTTTGTAGAGTGTTTGCGAACTTTGTAGAGTGTTTGGGAACTTTGTAGAGTGCTTGGGACCTTTGTAGAGTGTTTGTGAACTTTGTAGAGTGTTTGCGAATTTTGTATAGAGTGTTTGGGACCTTTGTAGAGTGTTTGGGACCTTTGTAGAGTGTTTGGGAACTTTGTAAAGTGCTTGGGATCTTTGTAGAGTGTTTGGGAACTTTGTAGAGTGTTTAGGAACTTTGTAGAGTGTCTGGGACCTTTGTATAGTGCTTGGGTCCTTTGTAGAGCGTTTGTATCATTTGTAGAGTGTTTCGGATGTTTGTAGAGTTTTTCGGAGCTTTTTAGAGCTTTTGAGACCTCTACAATGTTCGGAATGTCTTTAGTAACATTTGGGATTACACTGGAGCACTTGTGACTTTTTGTGGAGCATTTGGAACCTCTTGAAGAGCATTTGGAACCTTGTGGAGCATCTGGATCAAAGATGGAACCTTTGGAATCTTAGCAGGCTCTCTCTCTCACTCTCACTCACTCTCACTCTCTCTCTCTCTCTCTCTCTCTCTCTCTCTCTCCTCTCACTCTCTCTCACTCTCACTCTCTCACTCTCACTCTCTCTCTCACTCTCACTCTCTCACTCTCTCACTCTCTCACTCACTCTCACTCTCTCATTGTCACTCTCTCACTCACTCTCACTCTCTCACTCTCTCACTCTCTCCTCCTCTCTCTCTCACTCTCACTCCCTCTCTCTCTCTCCTCACTCACCTCCCCACTCCCCCTCTCTCTCTCTCTCTCTCTCTCTCTCTCTCTCAACATTTGTTATCTCTGTGTCGTCGTATTGATTCTCTTCACTTGCAAAGCAAAAATTGAATTTATCCTCAAGAAAGTTGAAAGTGGGAAATCAGCAACTTGCTGACAGTCAGGCATTGACTGTGAGTCGTCAGCACCTTCCTCTGCTACCACTGTCATTACTGTATCACCACTGGCATTGCTGTATCACCACTGTCATTGCTGTATCACCACTGTATCACCACTATAATCACTATATCACCACTGGCACCACTGTAGCACCACTATTATGGCTGTATCACCACGTTATGGTTGTATCACCAATGTCATCACTATACCATCACTGTCACCACTGTATCACCACTATCGTGGCTGTATCACCACTGTATCACCACTGTTATGGCTGTATCACTACTGTATCGCTACTGTCATCACTATACCACCACTGTCACCACTGTATCACCACAATCATGGCTGTATCACCACAATCATGGCTGTATCACCACATCTTGTTATCACTTCTGTATCACTACTGTCATCACTATATAACCACTGATCACTATTGTATCACCACTGGCATCACTATATAACCACTGTATCACTATTGTATCACCACTGTCATCACTATATAACCACTGTATCACAACTGTATCACTACTGTCATCACATGCACTTCTGTTACCACTTAGAAAACCAGACACCAACTATGCATTACCACTTAAAAAAATCCCGGACAGTCTCCCAATCTTACAGTAGCACTTTCCTTAAGAGGAACAAATCCGGTCCTACTAGGCGATAGGTAAATTGAACCGGATTTTAGATAAATAATTCATGGCTTTACTAAAAGAAAATTGACCAATTTTTAAGTGAAATTTAACAACTTTGTCAGTTCTGTCAACTCTGACACCTCTGTCAAATCTGTCAGCTCTATCAGCTGTCAAATCTGTCAGCTCTATCAGCTGTCAAATCTGTCAGCTTTATCAGCTCTGACAGCTCTGTCAGCTCTGGATAGCTCTCTCAACTCTGTCAGCTTTATCAGCTCTGTCATGTCAATCCAACACTGTCAACCAGGAAATAATTGTGAATACAAAAATAATAATAATAATAATAATAATAATAATAATAATAATAATAATAATAATAATAATAATAATAATAATAATAATAATAATAATAATAGTGATAATGACACTCACACACACACAGGGTTAGAGGGATATGATAACGACATATAAAATACTGCGAGGAATAGACAAGGTGGACAGAGACAGGGAAAGTTCCAGAGATAGAAAAAAGGGACACACAACAAGGGGACACAGTTGGAAGTTGAAGACTCAGATGAATCACAGGGATGTTAGGAAGTATTTCTTCAGTCACAGAGTGGTCGGGAAGTGGAATAGTATGGGAAGTGATGTAGTGGAGGCAGGTACCATACATAGCTTTAAGACGAGGTATGATAAAGCTCATGGAACAGGAAGAGAGAGGACATAGTAGCAATCAGTGAAGAGGCCAGAAGCTGTGACTCGATCCCTGAAACCACAAATAGGTGAGTACACACACACACACACACACATCTTTCTGCCTGTCAAATCTTCATGTTTTTTTCCCCTTATTCCTTCTTTTCCTCGCCTCATTTTCCTGTCTTCTCCTCCTGTTCCTCTTCTCCCCTTCGTCCCTTCCTCTTCCCCCTGATTCATTACCTACCCCAAACCCCCTTCCCTTAGTGACGTCACATTTCCCCTCTGTCCTTCCTCCCCTCTTTCATCCAAGGAGACTCTCTTTAACCCCTCCCTCTCCCCACCTCCCCTCTCAGTTCCATTTACCAGTAAACGCCAGGTGTGGGCGTGGCTGGAGGTGTGGGCGTGGCTGGAGGTGTGGGCGTGGCTGGAGGTGTGGGCGTGGCTGGAGGTGTGGGCGTGGCTGGAGGCGTGGGCGTGGCTGGAGGCGTGGGCGTGACGATGGGTGTGAGGCTGAACTCACCTAATTGTTGTTGCAGGGGTCGATTCACAGCTCCTGGCCTCGTCTCTTCACTGGTCCACTCTCTTCCTACTCCATGAGCTCTATCATACCTCTTCTTAAAGCTATGTATGGATCCTGCCTCCACTTCACCACTTGCCGGACTATTCCACTTCCTGACAACTCCATGACTGAATACTTCCAAACATCCCTGTGACTCATCTGAGTTTTCAACTTCCAGTTGTGTCCCCTTGCTGTGTCCCCTTGTTGTGTCAACTTGTTGTTGTGTCCCCTTGTTGCTGAGTCTCCTTGTTGCTGTGTCCCTTTGTTGTTGTGTCCCCTTGTTGATGTGTCTCCTTGTTGCCGTGTCCCCTTGTTGCTGTGTCCCCTTGTTGTGCGTTGTGCTCCCTTGTTGCTGTGTCCCCTTGTTGTGCGTTGTGCTCCCTTGTTGCTGTGTCCCCTTGTTGCTGTGTCCCCTTGTTGCTGTGTCCACTTGTTGCTGTGTCCCCTTTTTGCTGTGTCCCCTTGTTGCTGTGTCCCCTTGTTGCTGTGTCCCCTTGTTATGTCCCCATGTTGTTGTACCCCTTATTGTTGTCTCCCCGTGTTTCGGTGTCCCCTTGTTGGTGTGTCACACCTCGGAAGCATTCTGTTTCTGTCTACCCTGTCAATTCCTCTCAGTATTTTATATGTCGTTATCATGTCCCCACTATCCCTCCTGTCCTGCAGTCTCTTCAGGGCTTTTCTCCTTAACCATGCATATTTCTGATTCTTTAGCTCAACTCCCTGTTTTCCTGGGTCCTTTGCCTTCTATACTTTTTCCATACTTTAGCACTCTTGACTTTGACCTCTGCACATCTGGTACACCATGGACTCACTCCACACCTGGTAAACCACGGACTCACTCCACACCACCTGGAACACCATGGACCCACTACACATGTCCTGGAACACCGTGGACCCACTCCACACATCCTGAAACACCATGGACCCACTCCACACCACCTGGAACACCATGGACCCACTACACATGTCCTGGAACACCATGGACCCACTCCACACCACCTGGAACACCATGGACCCACTACACATGTCCTGGAACACCATGGATTCACTCTCACCACCTGGAACACCATGGACCCACTACACATGTACACATGTCCTGGAACACCATGGACCCCTAACACATCCTGAAACACTATGGACCCACTCCACACTTCCTGGAACACCATGGACCCACTACACACTTCCTGGAACACCATGGGCCTACTTCACACCTCCTAGAACACCATGGACCCACTCCACAATCCCTGGAACACCATGGACGCACTACACACCTCTTGGAAAACTATGGACCCACTCCACACCTCCTGGAACACCATGGACCCACTCTACACTTCCTGAAACATCATGGACCTACTCCTTACCTTCTGGAACACCATGGACCCACACACACTTCCTGGAACACCACGGGCCCACTCCACACCTCCTGGAACACCATGGACGCACTCCACACCTCCTGGAACACCACGGACCCTCTCCACACCTCCTGGAACACCACGGACCCACTACACACCTCCTTCTGGAACATCATGGACCCACTCTACACTTCCTGGAACATCATGGACCCACTTCACACCTCCTGGAACACCATGGACTCACTCCACACCTCCTGCAACACCATGGGCCCACTCCACACCTTCTGGAACACCATGGGTCCACTCCACACTTCCTGGAACACCATTGGCCCACTACACACCTCCTGGAACACCATGGGCCCACTCCACACCTCCTGGAACACCATTGGCCCACTACACACCTCCTGGAACACCATGGGCCCACTACACACTTCCTGGAACACCATGGGCCCACTACACACCTCCTGGAACACCATGGGCCCACTCCACACCTCCTGGAACACCATGAGCCCACTTCTCATCTCCTGGAACACCATGGGCCCACTCCACACCTCCTGGAACACCATGGGCCCACTACACACCTCCTGGAACACCATGGGCCCACTACACACCTCCTGGAACACCATGGGCCCACTACACACTTCCTGAAACACCATGGACCCACTACACACCTCCTGGAACACTATGGGCCCATTACACACCTCATGGAACACCACGGACCCATTCCACACCTCCTGGAACATCATAGGCCCACTCCACACCTCCTGGAACACCATGGGCCCACTCCACACCTCCTGGAACACCATGGGTCCACTGCACACCTCCTGGAATACCATGAGCCCACTACACACCTCCTGGAACACCATGGGTCCACTACACACCTCCTGGAACACCATGGGTCCACTACACACCTCCTGGATCACCACGAACCCATTCCACACCTACCACACCAACCTTCTACCACATTTACCCACTAACCCACCACCCCACTAACCCACCAACCCACTAACCCACCACCCCACTAACCCACCACCCCCCTAACCCACCACCCCACTAACCCACCAACCCACTAACCCACCAACCCACTAACCCAAAAACCCACTAACCCACCACCCCACTAACCTACCACCCCACTAACCCACCACCTTACTAACCCACCAACCCACCACCCCACTAACCTACCACTCCACTAACCCACCACCTTACTAACCCACCAACCCACTAACCCACCACCCCACTAACCAACTGGATTCCCATTCCAACATTCACGTCACTATTAGTAAATATGCTGGCAAAATCTGATATATTTAGGATCACGAACGCAACATTCCAATCCGACCTAAATCCCACCCGACTTCGAAATAAATCCCACCGACTTCGAAATAAATCCCACCGACTTCGACCTGAATACCACCCGACTCCGATCAAAATCCGACCCGACTTCAATCTAAGTCCGACCCTACTACGACCTAAATTCGACCCGACTTCGACCTAAATCCGACCTGACCTTGATCTAAATACCACCCGACTCCGACCTAAATCCGACCTGACCTTGATCTAAATACCAGCCGACTCCGACCTTAATCCGACACGATTACGGCTAAAATCCAGGTTATCCATCAAGAGGAACACTGCATATACACTATGCATACAATGTATATACCTCAGTGTATTCAGTGTATATACACTGCTGCCTGGATAATGGGGTTTCAAGTCTATCTACTACACGAGGGTCATTATCGCTGCTTGATTATTAGAGTTTAATTAATGTGTGTGTGTGTGTGTGTGTGTGTGTGTGTGTGTACTCACCTAATTGTACTCACCTAATTGTGGTTGCAGGGGTCGAGACTCAGCTCCTGGCCCCGCCTCTTCGCTGTCTGCTACTGGGTCTCTGCTCTCCCTGCTCCATGAGCTTTATCATACCTTGTCTTAAAACTATGTATGGTTCCTGCCTCCACTATATCTTTCTCTAGACTATTCCACTTCCTGACTACTCTGTGGCTGAAGAAATGCTTCCTAACATCCCTTTGACTCATCTGAGTCTTCAGCTTCCAGTTGTGTCCCCTTGTTTCTGTGTTCCCTCTCTGAAACAACCTGTCACTATCTACCTTGTCAATTCCCCGCAGTATTTTGTATGTCGTTATCATGGCTCCTCTGACCCTTCTTTCCTCCAGTGTTGTTAGTCCTATTTCCCTCAATCTTTCTTCATAGGACAGACCCCTGAGTTGTGGAACTAACCTTGTCGCAAACCTTTGCACTTTCTCTAGTTTCTTTACGTGCTTGACCAGGTGTGGGTTCCAGACTGGTGTTGTGTGTGTGTGTGTGTGTGTGTGTGTGTTGTGTGTGTGTGTGTGTGTGTGTGTGTGTGTGTGTGTGTGTGTGTGTGTGTGTGTTGTTGTGACTGTGTGTGTGTTGTGTAAATCCTGCTGTTTTTCTGGTCTAGTAAATTAACCTCTCTTGTGTTTGACAATTTATGTTTAATTAAGTTAGTGGAGACGTGTTTGTTTTTAAAACAGGTGTTTTATTGGCGTGTGAGTGTGTGTGTGGAGTACACACACACACATACACACACACACACACATACACACACACACACACACACACACACACACACAACACACACACAAAGACACACACACACAGGCGGGGGGCCAGGAGCTGAGTCTCGACCCCTGCAACAACAATTAGGTGAGTACACACACACACACACACACACACACACACACACAAGCCTCGGTGGCCTTGTGGCCGGGTTCAATTCCCGGAGGGGCGGAAACATTTCGAAGTGTTTCCTTACACACACACACACACACACACACACACATATACACACATATATACAACAGGCCTAGTGTCTAACCGACATGTGCCTAGGACAAAATGGTAACTAACACACACACACACACTTAAGCTTACTCAATGTTAGAATTCGGTGCTAGTAGTACTAATAACACAGTGCTAGTAGCACTAATAACACAGTGCTAGTAGCACTAATAACACAGTGTTTGTAGCACTAATAACACAGTGCTAGTACCACTAATAACACAGTGCTAGTACCACTAGTAACACAGTGCTAGTACCACTAATAACACAGTGCTAGTACCACTAATAACACAGTGCTAGTAGCACTAATAACACAGTGTTTGTAGCACTAATAACACAGTGCTAGTACCACTAATAACACAGTGCTAGTACCACTAGTAACACAGTGCTAGTACCACTAAAAACACAGTGCTAGTACCACTAATAACACAGTGCTAGTAGCACTAATAACACAGTGCTAGTACCACTAATAACACAGTGCTTGTAGCACTAATAACACAGTGCTAGTAGCAATAATAACACAGTGCTAGTACCACTAATAACACAGTGCTAGTAGCACTAATAACTCAGTGCTAGTAGCACTAATAACACAGTGTTTGTAGCACTAATAACACAGTGTTTGTAGCACTAATAACACAGTGCTAGTAGCACTAATAACACAGTGCTAGTACCACTAGTAACACAGTGCTAGTACCACTAATAACACAGTGCTAGTACCACTAATAACACAGTGCTAGTAGCACTAATAACACAGTGCTAGTACCACTAATAACACAGTGCTAGTACCACTAATAACACAGTACTAGTACCACTAATAACACAGTGCTAGTACCACTAATAACACAGTGCTAGTACCACTAATAACACAGTGCTAGTAGCACTAATAACACAGTGCTAGTACCACTAATAACACAGTGCTAGTAGCACTAATAACACAGTGCTAGTAGCACTAATAACACAGTGCTAGTAGCACTAATAACACAGTGCTAGTACCACTAATAACACAGTGCTAGTACCACTAATAACACAGTGCTAGTACCACTAATAACACAGTGCTAGTAGCACTAATAACACAGTGCTAGTACCACTAATACCACAGTGCTAGTACCACTAATAACACAGTGCTAGTAGCACTAATAACACAGTGCTAGTACCACTAATAACACAGTGCTAGTAGCACTAATAACACAGTGCTAGTAGCACTAATAACACAGTGCTAGTAGCCACTAATAACACAGTGCTAGTACACTAATAACACGTGCTAGTAGCACTAATAACACAGTGCTAGTACCACTAATAACACAGTGCTAGTAGCACTAATAACACAGTGCTAGTACCACTAATAACACAGTGCTAGTAGCACTAATAACACAGTGCTAGTAGCACTAATAACACAGTGCTAGTAGCACTAATAACACAGTGCTAGTAGCACTAATAACACAGTGCTAGTACACTAATAACACAGTGCTAGTACACTAATAACACAGTGCTAGTAGCACTAATAACACAGTGCTAGTAGCACTAATACACAGTGCTATTAACGCACTAATAACACAGTGCTAGTACACTAATAACACAGTGCTAGTAGCACTAATAACACAGTGCTAGTACCACTAATAACACAGTGCTAGTAGCACTAATAACCAGTGCTCACATAACACAGTGCTAGTACACTAATAACACAGTGCTAGTAGCACTAATAACACAGTGCTAGTACCACAATAACACAGTGCTAGTAGCACTAATAACACAGTGCTAGTAGCACTAATAACACAGTGCTAGTACCACTAATAACACAGTGCTGCATACACAGTACCACTAATAACACAGTGCTAGTACCACTAATAACACAGTGCTAGTAGCACTAATAACACAGTGCTAGTACCACTAATAACACAGTGCTAGTAGCACTAATAACACAGTGTATCTATACCACTATACTAACACAGTGCTAGTAGCACTAATAACACAGTGCTAGTAGCACTAATAACACAGTGCTAGTAGCACTAATAACACAGTGCTAGTAGCACTAATAACACAGTGCTAGTACACTAATCACAGTGCTAGTACACTAATAACACAGTGCTAGTACCACTAATAACACAGTGCTAGTACCACTAATAACACAGTGCTAGTAGCACTAATAACACAGTGCTGTACCACTAATACAGTACTACCACTAATAACACAGTGCTAGTACCACTAATAACACAGTGCTAGTACACTAATAACACAGTGCTAGTAGCACTAATAACACAGTGCTAGTAGCACTAATACACAGTGCTAGTACCACTAATAACACAGTGCTAGTAGCACTAATAACACAGTGCTAGTACCACTAATAACACAGTGCTAGTAGCACTAATAACACAGTGCTAGTAGCACTAATAACACAGTGCTAGTACCACTAATAACACAGTGCTAGTAGCACTAATAACACAGTGCTAGTACCACTAATAACACAGTGCTAGTAGCACTAATAACACAGTGCTAGTACCACTAATAACACAGTGCTAGTAGCACTAATAACACAGTGCTAGAATTAATAACCATTCACTAATAACACAGTGCTAGTACCACTAATAACACAGTGCTAGTAGCACTACAATAGACACACCAGTGCTAGTACCACTAATAACACAGTGCTAGTACCACTAATACCACAGTGCTAGTACCACTAATAACACAGTGCTAGTACCACTAATAACACAGTGCTAGTAGCACTAATAACACAGTGCTAGTAGCACTAATAACACAGTGCTAGTACCACTAATAACACAGTGCTAGTACCACTAATAACACAGTGCTAGTACCACTAATAACACAGTGCTAGTAGCACTAATAACACAGTGCTAGTAGCACTAATAACACAGTGCTAGTAGCACTCTAACGACGTAATTGACGGTGATTACACTGGTGACGTCATCAGTGGTAAGAAAGTTGAGGTCTATAATTTTTCTGACGCGCAGGCGCGCGCGCCCACACCTTCCAACACTCCAGCAACGACAATAAAAACGACACATCGTTACAATAACAACGACACACCGTTACAATAACAACGACACACCGTTACAATAACAACGACACACCGTTACAATAACAACGACACACCGTTACAATAAACACAACACACCTTTACAATAACAACGACAAAACGACAATAACAACGACACAGGAACAATAACAACGACACAGGAACAATAACATCGACACATGAACAATAACAACGACACATGAACAATAGCAACGACAAAACGACAATAACAACGACACAGGAACAATAACATCGACACATGAACAATAATAACGACACAGGAACAATAACAACGACACATGAACAATAACAACGACACAGGTACAATAGCAACGACAAAACGACAATAACAACGACACAGGAACAATAACATCGACACATGAACAATAATAACGACACAGGAACAATAACAACGACACATGAACAATAACAACGACACATGAACAATAACAACGACACAGGAACAATAAAAACAACACAAGGAACAATAACAACGACACAAGGAACAATAACAACAACACAAGGAACAATAACAACGACACATGAACAATAACAACGACACAGGAACAATACCAACAACACATGGAACAATAACAACGACACAAGGAACAATAACAACAACACAAGGAACAATAACAACGACACATGAACAATAACAACGACACAGGAACAATAACAACGACAAAACGACAATAACAACGACACAGGAACAATACATCGACACATGAACAATAATAACGACACAGGAACAATAACAACGACACATGAACAATAACAACGACACATGAACAATAACAACGACACAGGAATAATAACAACAACACAAGGAACAATAACAACGACACAGGAACAATAACAACGACACCGGAACAATAACAACGATACAGGAACAATAACAACGACACAGGAACAATAACAACGACACAGGAACAATAACAATGACACAGGAACAATAACAACGACACAAAGAACAATAACAACGACACAAAGAACAATAACAACGACACAGGAACAATAACAACGACACAGGATCAATAACAACGACACATGAACAATAACAACGACACATGAACAATAACAACGACACAGGAACAATAACAACGACACATAAATAATATATACGACACAGGAACAATAACAACGACACAGGAACAATTACATATGACATAGGAACAATAACAACGACACAGGATCAATAACAACGACACAAGGAACAATAACAACGACACAGGAACAATAACAACGACACAGGAACAATAATAACGACACATGAACAATAACAATGACACAGGAACAATAACAACGATACAGGAACAATAACAACGACACAGGAACAATAACAACGACACATGAACAATAACAACGACACAGGAACAATAACAACGACACAGGAACAATAACAACGACACATGAACAATAACAACGACACAGGAACAATAACAACCACACAGGAACAATAACAACCACACAGGAACAATAACAACGACACATGAACAATAACAACGATACAGGAACAATAACAACGACACATAAATAATAAATACGACACAGGAACAATAACAACGACTCAAGAACAATAACAACGACACAGGAACAATAACAACGACACAGGAACAATAACAACGACACATGAACAATAACAACGACACAGGAACAATAACAACCACACAGGAACAATAACAACGACACAGGAACAATAACAACGACACATGAACAATAACAACGACACGGGAACAATAACAACGACACATAAATAATAAATACGACACAGGAACAATAACAACGACACAGGAACAATAACAACGACACAGGAACAATAACAACGACACAGGAACAATAACAACGACACATGAACAATAACAACGACACAGGAACAATAACAACGACACATGAACAATAACAACGACACAGGAACAATAACAACGACACAGGAACAATAACAACGACACAGGAACAATATCAACGACACAGGAACAATAACAACCACACAGGATCAATAACAACGACACAAGGAACAATAACAACGACACAAGGAACAATAACAACGACACAGGAACAATAACAACGACACAGGAACAATAACAACGACACATGAACAATAACAACGACACAGGAACAATAACAACGACACAGGAACAATAACAACGACACAGGAACAATAACAACGACACAGGAACAATAACAACGACACAGGAACAATAACAACGACACATGAACAATAACAACGACACAGGAACAATAACAACGACACAGGAACAATAACAACGACACATGAACAATAACAACGACACATGAACAATAACAACGACACAGAACAATAACAACGACACATGAACAATAACAACGACACATGAACAATAACAACGACACAGGAACAATAACAACGACACATAAATAATAAATACGACACAGGAACAATAACAACGACTCAAGAACAATAACAACGACACAAGGAACAATAACAACGACACAAGGAACAATAACAACGACAGAAGGAACAATAACAACGACACACGGAACAATAACAACGACACAAGGAACAATAACAACGACACAAGGAACAATAACAACGACACAAGGAACAATAACAACGACACAAGGAACAATAACAACGACACAAGGAACAATAACAACGACACAAGGAACAATAACAACGACACACGGAACAATAACAACGACACAATGAACAATAACAACGACACAAGGAACAATAACAACGACACAATGAACAATAACAACAACACAAGGAACAATAACAACAACACAAGGAACAATAACAACGACACAATGAACAATAACAACAACACAAGGAACAATAACAACACACAAGGAACAATAACAACGACACAATGAACAATAACAACAACACAAGGAACAATAACAACGACACAAGGAACAATAACAAGACACAAGGAACAATAACAACGACACAAGGAACAATAACAACGACACAAGGAACAATAACAACGACACAAGGAACAATAACAACGACACAAGGAACAATAACAACAACACAAGGAGCAATAACAACGACACAGAAACAATAACAAGAACATTGCGGGATTTTTATTTGTTCCCTACTGATCTATTTCTGTCAACTTCTCAGAGTTTAAAGTCTATCTACTACACGAGGGTCATTAAGACTTGTTGGTTGGTTAATGGGGTTTAAAGTCTATCTACTACACGAGGGTTATTAAGACTGGTTGGTTGGTTAATGGGGTTTAAAGTCTATCTACTACACGAGGGTCATTAAGACTGGTTGGTTGGTTAATGGGGTTTAAAGTCTATCTACTACACGAGGGTTATTAAGACTGGTTGGTTGGTTAATGGGGTTTAAAGTCTATCTACTACACGAGGGTCATTAAGACTGGTTGGTTGGTTAATGGGGTTTAAAGTCTATCTACTACACGAGGGTCATTAAGACTGGTTGGTTGGTTAATGGGGTTTAAAGTCTATCTACTACACGAGGGTCATTAAGACTGGTTGGTTGGTTAATGGGGTTTAAAGTCTATCTACTACACGAGGGTCATTAAGACTGGTTGGTTGGTTAATGGGGTTTAAAGTCTATCTACTACACGAGGGTCATTAAGACTGGTTGGTTGGTTAATGGGGTTTAAAGTCTATCTACTACACGAGGGTCATTAAGACTGGTTGGTTGGTTAATGGGGTTTAAAGTCTATCTACTACACGAGGGTCATTAAGACTGGTTGGTTGGTTAATGGGGTTTAAAGTCTATCTACTACACGAGGGTCATTAAGCGGGTTTGGGTTTGGGTCACCGGGGTCACCACCAGTCAAAACTACTAATACCTAAAAACGGGTTGGTACTAATGTATCTACACTGAGATATAAACTTCAGTATTATACACGTAGAATACTTCAACCCAGTTAAATACATGAGATATATCTCTCAGTGTATATACACTGAGATATAAAACCTCAGTGTATATACACTGAGATATACACCTCTCAGTGTATATACACTGAGATATACACCTCTCAGTGTATATACACTGAGATATACACCTCACAGTGTATATACACTGAGATATACACCTCTCAGTGTATATACACTGAGAGATACCTCTCAGTGTATATACACTGAGATATACACCTCTCAGTGTATATACACTGAGATATACACCTCTCAGTGTATATACACTGAGATATACACCTCTCAGTGTATATACACTGAGATGTACACCTCTCAGTGTATATACACTGAGATATACACCTCTCAGTGTATATACACTGAGATATACACCTCTCAGTGTATATACACTGAGATATACACCTCTCAGTGTATATACACTGAGATATACACCTCTCAGTGTATATACACTGAGATATACACCTCTCAGTGTATATACACCTCGCAGTGTATATACATTGAGATATATACCTCTCAGTGTATATATACTGAGATATACACCTCGAAATGTATATACATTGAGATATACACCTCTCAGTGTATATACACTGAGATATACACTTCTCAGTGTATATACATTGAGATATACACCTCTCAGTGTATATACACTGAGATATACACCTTTCAGTGTATATACACTGAGATATACGCCTCAAAATTGGACCATGTGTGTGGGTGGGTGTGTGCGTGTTTGCGTGTGTGTGTGCGTGTTTGCGTGTGTGTGTGCTTCCTCTGGCAGTAATTACCATCAAGGTAATTATCTAGCAGACGGTAATTAATTCTTTAAATGGATATACATTATTAAGTGTGTGTCAGAAGAGTGCTCGTTGCGTGGAGTTATTAAGACAGAGATCTCTGAGGCTTATCATGTTTCACTCTCTGTAAGAGCTATCAGTTTCACTCTGTGAGAGCTTTATCATGTTTCACTCTCTGTAGAGTTTATCATGTTTCACTCTCTGTAGAGCTTTATCATGTTTCACTCTCTGTAGAGCTTTATCATGTTTCACTCTACGTAGAGCTTCATCATGTTT
>WNWK01012307.1:22500-32500 GCA_009830355.1 Cherax destructor | reverse complement strand
AGGGCTCTTGAAGACAATCAGGGGTCTTGAAGACAACCAGCGGTTTTGAAGACAACCAGAGGTCTTGAAGACAAACAGGGGTCTTGAAGACAACCAGGGGTCTTGAAGACAACCATAAGTCCTGAAGACAACCAGGGGTCTTGAAGACAACCAGGGGTCTTGAAGACAACCAGGGGGTCTTGAAGACAACCATGAGTCTTGAAGACAACCAGGGGTCTTGAAGACAACCAGGGGTCTTGAAGACAACCAGGGGTCTTGAAGACAACCAGGGGTCTTGAAGACAACCAGGGGTCTTTGAGACAACCAGGGATCTTGAAGACAACCAGGGGTCTTGAAGACAAACAGGGGTCGTGAAGACAACCAGGGATCTTGAAGACAACCAGGGATCTTGAAGACAACCAGGGGTCTTGAAGACAACCAGGAGTCTTGAAGACAACCAGGAGTCTTGAAGACAACCAGGGGTCTTGAAGACAACCAGGGGTCTTGAAGACAACCAGGGATCTTGAAGACAACCATGGGTCTTGAAGACAACCAGGGGTCTTGAAGACAACCAGGGGTCTTGAAGACAACCAGGGATCTTGAAGACAACCATGGGTCTTGAAGACAACCAGGGGTCTTGAAGACAACCAGGGGTCTTGAAGACAACCAGGGATCTTGAAGACAACCAGGGGTCTTGAATACTTATTGTGTAACCTCTCAGTGCACTAATCCTGATACTGAACCTGGTCCGGTTTCTTGAAGTGACTTTCCATTACTGACCCCCAGTGAAACAACACATACTGAAACCCTGACTCACTGACCTGTGAGTCAAGGACTCAAGTGCCATGAGTTCAAACCTCACCTGTTCCCTGGAGTTTTCACTGTATGAGAGTGAGTTAGTGGATATTTCCACTGTGACACCGCCTACCACTGCTTCAACTCTCCTGACTACAGTATATAAGCTGTATTTCCTTCAAGACTGAGGGACTGATCACCTCAAACTCCTCCTTATTTTCACCGTTCCTTGTATTGGACTGAAGAAGCTACTAGCAGGCGAAACGTTTCCTCAGTAAAGATTCCGAAATGTTGCAAAAGTGTCTAATTCTTGGTATGGAAGCTTGTCCTTGGGAGAAACACTGTGACCATACAAGCGAAGCTGAGGGCCGTGAAGACCAGGTGACATCCATATGCTTAAGCTTGAATAATGAAAACTGGAAGATTCCAGGCTGCCAGGAAGCTTCCTCGCTGCCAGGAAGCTTCCTGGCTACCAGGAAGCTTGGACCATCCCTAAGGAAGCCTACAGCTCAGTGTTTACCTTTCGAAAGGTGCCACAGCTCGCCCGGAGGATGCCATCGTCCAGCAAGTTGAGTGCCCATCCCTCACAACACCATCACTGGAACAATACACAAGTGTTCCATAGAAGAATGAACTAACGACGACGTTTCCCTCGGACATGGATCATTCACTAGGCCAACAAACAATGTTCTAATCTTGCTAGTTTACCTGCTAGTTCAATTAATCATAGCTAGCATCCCCTTGAGCAACAAACATACCGTGTCTATATTAAGGGTGACCGTCACTACGAGTCCCCCTCTAAGGACGACCTAGGTCACTAAGTCTCCAGTGACTTCCCTACAGCACAAGGATGTAGGAGAGGGTCATACGTCACATACTGAAGGAGTGGTGAAGGCTCGATACTCCGTATGTTCAATACAACCCACTCCTTGACCAGACAGCTTGACGGTGCCTAGTTTCAAGTTAGGGATCAGATATTCCTAGATTCTGATCGTTAAAAATGAACTTACAAAGGATCTTAGGAGAGAGAGAAACTAGAAGGGAACTAGAAGGTTATAGGGAGAGAGAGAGACAACCTAGAAGCTAACTAGAAGGTTATAAAGTGAGAGAGAGAGACAACCTAGAAGGTTATAAAGAGAGAGAGAGAGACAACCTAGAAGCTAACTAGAAGGTTATAAAGTGAGAGAGAGAGAGAGAGAGAGAGAGAGAGAGAGAGAGAGAGAGAGAGAGAGAGAGAGAGAGAGAGAGAGAGAGAGAGAAGGAGACAACCTAGAAGGGAACTAGAAGGTTATAAGCAGTGAGAGAGAGAGAGAGAGAAGACAACCTAGAAGGGAACTAGAAGGTTAGAAGCAATGAGAGAGAGAGAGAGAGAGAGAGAGAGAGAGAGAGAGAGAGAGAGAGAGAGAGAGAGAGAGAGAGAGAGAGAGAGAGAGAGAGAGAGAGAGAGAGAGAGAGAGAGAGAGAGAGAGAGAGAGAGAGAGAGAAGAGAGAGAGAGAGAGAGAGAGAGAGAGAGAGAGAGAGAAGAGAGAGAGAGAGAGAGAGAGAGAGAGAGAGAGAGAGAGAGAGAAAAGATAAGGAGACAACCTAGAAGGAACTAGAAGGTTAGAAGAGAGAGAGAGAGAGAGAGAGAGAAGAGAGAGAGAGAGAGAGAGAGAGAGAGAGAGAGAGAGAGAGAGAGAGAGAGAGAGAGAGAAAGGAGACACCCTAGAAAGGAACTAGAAGGTTAGAAGCAGTGAGAGAGATAAACTAGGAGAAAGGAAAAAGAATTAGAGAAGGCTATAAGGAGAGAGACAAGACTAAATGAAGAGGCTAGAAGGAGAGAGAGAGAGATAAATTAGAAAATAAAGAAGTTAGGAAGAGTTAAATGAGAAAAACTAAGAGAAAATAAGAAGGGTAGAGAGAGAAGAACCAGAAGATAAAGATGGGAACTACAACATAAGACGATAAACTAGGAAATGTTTACCAAAGAAGGTCTGGGAAGGAGAGAATAAACTGATGATAATTAAGTGAAGAAGACAAAGAATAAACAAGAGAGACAAAGAGATGATTTACAGCAGACAGGAAAGTTCCAAGAGGCAACGGATAATTTACACTGAAAATGAGAGAGGGAGAGAGAGAGAGAGAGAGAGAGAGAGAGAGAGAGAGAGAGAGAGAGAGAGAGAGAGAGAGAGAGAGAGAGAGAGAGAGAGAGAGAGAGAGAGAGACGTGGAAACAACAGGAACAAAATAATGGCGTGTAAATTCTATAAAAAGAGAAGACCGGAAACGGAATACAGCCTGGGGGGAGACAGGTTACAAACCTCAGTGACACGGAACCAGGGGTAAGAATACCACCAAGCATATCACTTGAGGTACCAATTATCCACAGTGGTGTGTATTCGTATACACAACTTGTGTATGAATTCCACATACCTCACTAATGACACGAAACTCTGTATACATAGTATAGCTACGAACGTCGGTACGCGTGTTGCTGTACTCTCTCCTGCTCTTCTCTAACTTTCTCGCATCGTTTGTGTCTTTACAATGATCCTGGTTATAGCACTGTACCACAGCCAGGTCCAGGCACTCTCAACTCCCTTCTCAGAGTACAGAGGTTCGAACCCGTAGCTTTTTGCAAATACTTACGAGTATACAAGGATTACCCCACGAGCCAGAGTAATGATAGTGAAAGCTTAAGTCACAAGCAGAGGTTGTAGTGAGATGTATGCCAGCTGCCAGACAGAGAGAGTCTGCCTGGCTAAAACACTGACCATAGACGAGGTAATCGATCCAGTTCAGCCTCTTCTTTGATATCTAGTGGTGCCACAGTACCACTAGATGGCTCTGACAGCCTTGTGTTTACACCTGGCTACCATTATTACCACACAGGTGTCTGGTATGGTATCAGATGATATATAAAATACAATTGAATTTGACTGAAGAAGCCATCTAAGTAACTGTGTTAGAAAACAAAACACTAACACAGTCTAAGTAAGCGAAACGTTTCGACATCAAATGTACCAAGGTGCTGGACATGTCTTACTCAACTACCAGAGACTAGAGGGAACATGATCAGGACGTATAAAATACACAGAGAAATACTAGGTAGATATAAAAGCTGGGTGTTACAATTAGTATCAGAGATGTTAGAAAGTACTTTTTCAGCATATGGATGGTTAGCAATACTCTAGTTGAGGTTGTGATGAAAGTAGCTTTCATGCGCAGCTTCAGGAGTAGGTACAGAGGGAGTACAAATAGAAGTTTAGAGTACTCTTTGATATGTAGTGAATAGGAATGGATACAAACCGAGATTCGACCCCATTCCCAAACCATAAGTAGGTACACACACACACACACACACACACACACACACACACACACACACACACACACACACACACACACACACACACACGAAGGCTCCACGGCTGAAGCTTCAGGATAATACGGTCATATCTACAATCTCCCTCATGTCTCCCGCTCTTCAGCTTTCCTGAAGTCCCAGAAGATGAAGGAGAGCTTCAGCTGGACAGGTAAGAAAGCTCCTTACACAACCCTGTGTAAGAGAAGCTTTAACACGCGTTTTATGTATGTTTTAATGTGACGTAAGACACACGGGGTGCAGAGCAGGTGTGACTCTGTGTAGAGCGCTCTATGAAGCTCTACACAGAGTGAAACATGATAAAGCTCTACACAGAGTGAAACATGATAAAGCTTGTTCTACAAACGAGTGTGTTTACTTCACTTCTGTACTTATTAGTGCCCTTGTTCGTGTGTCCTTGTACGTTGCATGGTGTCCGTGTTTGATTTTGTTATCGTGAGTGTTTTTATTTGTGTTTTTGTTTCATTGTTGAGCACCAGCGCTTTGCTGCACCGCATTAATTGTGTTTGTTTGTTTGTTTGTGTGTGTTTGTGTGTGTGTGTGTGTGTGTAAGTGTGAGAGAGAGAGAGAGAGAGACAGACAGACAGACAGACAGACTGACAGATAGACCGACAGACAGACAGAGACAGACAGAGAGACAGAGACAGAGAGAGAGAGAGAGAGACGAAAAGAGAGAGAGAGAGAGAGAGAGAGAGAGAGAGAGAGAGAGAGAGAGAGAGAGAGAGACAAAGAGAGAGAGTAATCTCTCCATCCCTCTCTTTAATCCTCACAACACTATGTATGTTTATGTATTTCAAGAGTTAGTAGATTTGTATGATTCCTTGTATACATCATGTATATTCCTTATACATACAGAGAGCTCAGTATACACAAGGAACTAAAGTATACATAGAGAGCTCATGTTTACATTGAGAGCTCATGTATACATAGAGAGCTCAGATATACATAGAGAGCTCATGTATACATAGAAAGATCATGGATACATAGAGAGCTCATGTATACATATATATCTGTTTTTATATCTATATGTATATCTCTGTTAATAAAAATTTGCACGTTTATTTGTGTGTATACTGTAGATGTTAATATGAGTATTTATGTGTATATATATATGTGCATATTTATAGTTATATGTAGGTCTATGTGTGATTTTTTTTAAATTCCAGTTTAATGGGAAATTTATTCATGAAATGTTGATGTATAATGTGTATACGTATAATGTGTAGTATAATGTATAGTATAATTATATATATATATATATATATATATATATATATATATATATATATATATATATATATATATATATATATATATATATATGCAAAAAGATCACAGTAAACAGGTGATATCAAAATATGCAAGACAACCACTATGAAAAATAGAGATTAAGCGCTTTGTGACTACTCACATTATCAAGGAACTATCTAGTTCCTTGATAATGTAGTAGTCACGAAAGCGCTTGGAATCTCTATTTTTCATAGTGGTGCTTTTTATATATATATATATATATATATATATATATATATATATATATATATATATATATGCATTTGTAGAGGTATCAGTTTTTATATGTATTGTATTTTATGATACAGTGTATGATATACAAGGTAATACAATGAGAAGAAATATCGTATTGACGTATTGGAAGGAATTCGTTAATTTGTTCCTCTAATTCCACAAATTTGTTTTTGTTCGTAATTTATTCTAATTTGATTCAAGTTGTTTAGGTCTGTAATGGTGATTGGTGTGTGTGTTTGTGTACTCATGTATTTGTGGCTGCAGGGGTCGAGTCACAGCTCCTGGCCCCGCCTCTTCACTGGTCGCTACTATTCTGACTCTTTGACTAATCTCCTTATTTTCCTGGGTCCTTTGCCTCCTATACGTCTTCCATTGTGTAGTTCACTTAGTATTGTCTTCTCTGGGTGAACCAAGGGGGTCGTTCTGGTCTTCCCATTATTTCTGTTGTTCTTGGGTACGAACCTCTCCTCTGCCTCCTTGCATTTTGTTGTCACATATTCCATCATTTCATTCACTGTTTTCCCCACCAGTTCTCTGTCCCACTGAACCTCATGCAGGAAATTCCTCATGCCAGTGTAGTCCTCTCTCTTGTTGTTTGGCTTCTCCCATCCTTCTCTTCCTGCTTCCTTCTCCACTTGTAACTCTGCAGTGTATTTAAAGTTCAGGACCACTGGATCACTAGCTCTGTGGGGCCTTTCATAAGTGAGGTCCTCAATGTCTGAACTATTCAAGGTGAATATGAGGTTCAGTCTTGCTGGTTCATCCTCTCCTCTCTCTCTGGTAGTGTCCCTAACATGTTGATACTGGAGGTTTTCTAGTACCACCTCCATCATCTCAACCCTCCACGTTTCTGGTCCTTCAGGTATGTGAGTGAGAGAGATAGAGAAAGAGAGAGAGAGAGAGAGAAAATAGCTTGTCTTCCTTGTGTATTAACCTAAGTCGTAACCAAAATTGAACTACCCAGGAGCGTGCTTCGTATGTGGAGAGAGAGAGAGAGAGAGAGAGAGAGAGAGAGAGAGAGAGAGAGAGAGAGAGAGAGAGAGAGAGAGAGATCGTGTGTATTTCTTTAGTGTAGTAACCTATTTTACGTGCGCTAGGGGGTCGAGTCCTAGCTCCTGGCTTCGTCTCTTATTCTCGTAGTTTAGAAAGATTCTTGCCTGGTGAAGGTGTCGTACCTAAGCTTAAAACTTAAAACTGTGTATGGTCTCACGAGCTGCTATGTCGTAAGAGGGGGCCCAGCTGAGTACCTATCGCCTGTGATAGGTGTGATGGTGTCGGTAGGTACAAGAGGAGGAATCTCCCTCCCTTTTCTCCCACTTTGTCTCTCTCCCTTCCATCTCCTTCTTTCCCTTCTTTCTTCCCTCCCTTCTTCTTCTCTCTCTCTCTCTCTCCTTCCTTCCCTCCTTCACTGCTCTTATCTCTTCTGTCACCTCGTATTTTTTTCCACCTCCTTTATCGATTTCCTCCTTCTATATAGTTACCTGTCTCCCTCCCTTCCCTCTTGCCTCCTCCATCACTATAAATTGTTGTTTATTAATAATGTGGTGGAACTAGAGAAGATATATATATATATATATATATATATATATATATATATATATATATATATATATATATATAATATATATATATATATATATATATGTATATATATTATATATTGATTGATTGAAGATAATTAATGAACCCAGATATAATAATAATAATTTCCCCGTGATACATTGCCCTTAATGTGTGTGTGGACTCACCTGTATGTGGTTGCAGGGGTCGATTCACAGCTCCTGGCCCCCCCTCATCACTGGTGGTACTAGGTCCACTCTCTCCTCCATGAGCTTTATATACCTCATCTTAAAGCTTGTATGGACCCGCCTCACTGCATCACTTCCAGATTGTTCCACTTCACAACTCTGTGGCTGAAGAAATCCTAACATGTGTGTGTGTGTGTGTGTGTGTTAGCTGAGGAGGAGTATTGATCACTAGGAACACACAAACACACACACACACACGCACGCACACACACACGCACACACACACACACACACACACACACACACACACACACGAAAACACACACGACACACACACACACACACACACGCACACACACACACACACACACACACACACACACACACACACACACACACACATAAACACTAATGAATTGACTTTAAAAAGGAACTGTGGAAATAACAGTACGTCAAGTCGGTTCCCATTGATCAATTAGAGAGAGAGAGAGAGTGAGAAAGAGAGAGAGACAGAGAGAGTGAGTAAGAGAGAGAGGTGAGAGAGAGAGGAAAGAGAGAGAGAGAGAGAGAGAGAGAGAGAGAGAGAGAGAGAGAGAGAGAGAGAGAGAGAGAGAGAGAGAGAGAGAGAGAGAGTAGCAGAGTGCAAGAAGCCCGAGAGGACACGAGGGACGAGAGAGATCTTGTGTATGCGAGCAGAACGATGTACAGGACAGCAAGCTGTTATATACTACCCCGTCGAACTGTAATCATTGTGTATGAAGCAGCGTGACCACCGTTGGTCACCGGTTCACGTTCACAGTTATTTTTATTGAAGATGAGTGGTAGTGGTGGTATGGGTGATGGTGGTGGTGGTAGTAGTGGTGGTGGTGGTGGTAGTGGTGGTAGTAGTGGTGGTGGTGGTGGTGGTAGTGGTGGTAGTAGTGGTGGTGGTGGTGGTGATTGTAAACAATACTGAGAGATGCAAAACGAAGACTTGTTTAAAAGACATAATATTGTTTATGACATTACTGTGATGTGTTTTGCGTTCACACACACGCACATACATAAACACACACACAACATTCATGAGAGGAACAGTATGAAACAGGATCTCACAATAGAAACCACTGTTAAAAACTTGAAGCTGCACCAGCGAGTGTACCTTGACCACGACAGACCACGAAAAGAACGAGAGGAACTGATAGTGAGCGTACAAGACACAAGGGACAGGAAGGAGAGGCAAGCAGGGGAGCCCAGACTCAGGAGATCCATCAAATACAACCATCCACAAAACCCCCCTCAACTGCTACCACCCCACTACAACCAAACACAATAACCCAATGTAGATAAATGGTTCAGAGAACTGACAAGTTGATAAATTAGATGAAGAACAGGAGGAGGAGTTTGAGGTAATCAGTCCCTTAGCCTTGAGTCGATGTAATCAGTCCATCAATGTTGAAAAGAACAGCATATGCACGAATTGGTGGCTTTTATACTGAATATAAGCCAGTACATAAGCCACTTCTTCACATATATGCTGTTATTTTCAAGATTGATGGCCCCACCACCCAATACAAATTCCACCTACACAGCATCCTCCCATAGTATCCTCCCAGGTTCCCCACTCCCTGAGCCCACAAAAACCTCCTAGAACACAGTAATGGTAAAGAAGCTGAAGTTTGGTGTACCAATAAGTGTGAGGAGTGACATGAATGAATCATGGAGGCATCACCAGACATCATAGCACTCACAGAAACAAAGCTCACAGGGATGATAGCAGATGCGATCTTTTCAACTGGGTATCAGATACTGAGGAGTTGGAAGGAATAAACATAGATGAAGCAAGGGACTACACAGTAGGAATACTTCAGACTGGGAGTCCCAAGGTGGTAATTGCACTGAAGTACAACCCACCACAGAATACCAGGAGGCCAAGACAAGAATATGATGAGAGCATCAGAGTGATGGTGTCCACACTAGCTGAGGTGGCCAGAAGGGCCCATATAGGGAATTGCTGAGGTAGGCCTACTGATTATGACTGGCCTATCATGATTCATTAAAGTTAACTTTTTGCATAGGCTTGGGAATAGGCTAGATTAATATATGAGTGTGTGTTGTTGGATTTAAAAAGGGCCAGCAGTAACAGCCTGGTTGATCAGATCCTGATCCACCACGAGGCCTGGTCATGGACCGGGCCGTGGGGGCGTTGACCCCCGGAACACTCGCTGCCTCTCCACCACTAACTAAACCCGTACTAAACCTGTATTAAACCCATGAAAACCTTCATATACAAATGATAGATCAATCCGAAGTCAACAGCTTCCCAATATTTGTACTGCAGCTACACCAGAATCATCAGTCAGCAAGTCTACACGTTAATAGTAGTTGTAGTAGAGGTAGATAGTTGTGATAGTCATAGTAGAACTGGTGGTAACCAGAAGTGGAACCAGTGGCACACAACATAGGGAGAGGACCTTCCGCTTTACTATCCTGAAGTCGAACATCTAGATAACCCACGTTACTTCTTAATCTAGACAGCAGTAGATAGGTCAGTGTGGACGTCCTAGAACTCTCTTTCCTGTCTGTCCAATGTACTCCCATGTACTCTTAA
>WNWK01012307.1:0-15000 GCA_009830355.1 Cherax destructor | reverse complement strand
CCATCCTCCACCATCCTTCACCATCCTCCACCATCCTCCACCAACCTCCACCATCCTCCACCATCATCCACCATCCTCCACCATCCTCCATAATCCCCCACTATCCTCCTCCATCCTCCACCATCATCCACCATCCTCCACCATCCTCCACCATCCTCCACAATCCTCCACCATCCTCCACCATCCTACACTATCTTCCTCCATCCACCACCATCCTTCACCATCCTTCACCATCCTTCACCATCCTCCTCCATCCTCCACCATCCTCCACTATCCTCCACCATCCTCCACCATCCTCCACCATCCTCCACTATCCTCCTCCATCCTCTACCATCCTTCACCAACTTTCACCATCCTTCACCATCCTTCACCATCCTCTACCATCCTCCACTATCCTTCACCATCCTTCATAATCCTCCACCATCCTCCACCTTACACCACCATCCTCCACTGTCCTCCTCCATCCTTCACCATCCTCCACCATCCTTCACTATTCTTCATCATCCTTCACCATCCTTCACCATCCTTCACCATCCTCCACCATCCTCCACTAGCCTTCACCTTCCTTCACCATCCTTCACTATCCTTCACCATCCTTCACCATCCTCCACCATCCTCCACTATCCTTCACCATCCTCCACCATACTCCACCATCTTCCACTATCCTCCTCCATCCTCCACCATCCTTCACCATCCTCCACCATCCTCCACCTTCCTCCACCATCCTCCACTATCCTCCTCCATCCTCCACCATCCTTCACCAACGTTCACCATCCTTCACCATTCTTTCCCATCCTCCACCATCCTCTACCATCCTCCACTATCCTCCTCATCCTCCACCATCCTTCACCATCCTCCACCATCCTCCACCATCCTCTACCCTCCTCCACCATCCTCCACCATCCTCCACTATCCTCCACCATCCTCCACTATCCTCCTCCATCCTCCACCATCCTTCACCATCCTTCTCTATCCTTCCCCATCCTTCACCATCCTCCACTATCCTCCTCCATCCTCCACCATCCTTCACCATCCTTCACCATCCTCCACTCTCCTCGTCCATCCTACACCATCCTCCACCATCCTTCACCATCCTTCATCATCCTTCCCCATCCTTTACTATCTTCCTCCATCCTCCACTATCCTCCTCCACCCTCCATTATCCTTCACTATCCTTCACCATCCTTCACCATCCTTCACCATCCTTCACCATCCTTCCCCATCCTCCACCATCCTCCACCATCCTCCACCATCCTCCACCATCCTCCACCATCCTCCACCATCCTCCACCATCTTCCTCCACCCTCCACTATCCTCCTCCATCCTCCACCATCCTTCACCATCTTTCACAAACCTTCACTATCCTTCACCATCCTCCACCATCCTTCACCATCCTCCACCATCCTTCACCATCCTTCCCCATCCTCCACCATCCTCCACTATCCTCCACTATCCTCCTCCATCCTCCACTATCATCCTACATCATCCACCATCCTCCACCATTCTTCACCATTCTTCACCATCCTCCACCATCCTTCACCATCCTTCACCATCCTCCACTATCCTTCACCATCCTTCATCATCCTCCACTATCCTCCACCATGCTTCACTATCCTTCACCATCCTTCACCATCCTTTACCATCCTCCACCATCCTCCTCCATCCTCCACCATCTTTCACCATCCTTCACCATCTTCCACTATCCTTCACCGTCCTTCACCATGCTCCACCATCCTTCATCATCCTCCACCATCCTCCACTATCTTTCACCATCCTTCACTATCGTCCACTATCCTTCACCATCCTCCACCATCCTCCACTATCCTTCACCATCCTTCATTATCCTTCATTATCCTTCCCCATCCTCCACTATCCTCCTCCATCCTCCACCATCCTTCACAATCGTTCACCATCCTCCACCATCCTCCACCATCCTCCACCATCCTTCACCATCCTTCACCATCCTTCACTATTCTCCACCATCCTTCACCATCCTTCCCTATCCTCCACCATCCTCCACCATCCTCCACCATCCTCCACTATCCTCCTCCATCCTCCACTATCCTCCTATATCCTCCACCATCCTTCACGATCCTCCACCATTCTTCACCATCCTTCACCATCCTTCAGTATCCTTCACCACCCTCTACTATCCTTCACCATCCTCCACTATTCTCCACCATGCTTCACCATCCTTCACCATCCTCCACCATCCTCCTCGATCCTCCACCATCCTTCACCATCCTTCACCATCCTCCACTATCCTTCACCGTCCTTCACCATCCTCCACTATCCTTCACCATCCTCCACCATCCTCCTCGATCCTCCACCATCCTTCACCATCCTCCACTGTCCTTCACCGTCCTCCACTATCCTCCACCATCCTTCACGATCCTCCACCATCCTCCACTATCCTTCACTATCCTTCACCATCCTCCACTATCCTTCACCATCCTCCACCATCCTCCACTATCCTTCACCATCCTTCATTATCCTTCACCATCTTTCCCCATCCTCTACTATCCTCCTCCATCCTCCACCATCCTTCACCATCCTCCACCATTCTCCACTATCCTTCACCATCCTTCACCATCTTCCACCATCTATCACCATCCTCCTCCATCCTTCAGAATCCTCCACAATCCTTCACCATCATCCTCCATCCTTCACCATTCTCCATAATCCTTCACCATCCTTCACCATCCTCCAACATCCTCCATCACACTAGAAAACATTCATGATGTAGCAGCGAATATAAACCTCTAACATTAACCTTCATCCTAAACCAAGCCTCCTTTTATGACCTCCAACACTGTGTCTTCACCAACACTGTATCTTCTCCAACACTGTGTCTTCACCTACACTGTGTCTTCACCAACACTGTGTCTTCACCAACACTGTGTCTTCACCAACACTGTATCTTCTCCATCACTGTTTTTCTCCAACACTGTGTCTTCACTAACACTGTGTCTTCACCAACACTGTGTCTTCACCAACACTGTGTCTTCTCCAACACTCTGTGTTCATTAACACCACCAACATAAACCACAGCACAACCAACATAAACCACAGCACCACCAACATAAACCACAACACCATCAACATAAACCACAACACCACCAACATAAACCACAACACCACCAACATAAACCACAGCACCACCAACATAAACCACAGCACCACCAACATAAACCACAGCACCACCAACATTAACCACAACACCATCAACATAAACCACAACACCACCAACATAAACCACAGCACCACCAACATAAACCACAGCACCTCCAACATATACCACAACACCATCAACATAAACCACAACACCACCAACATAAACCACAACACCACCAACATAAACCACAGCACCTCCAACATATACCACAACACTATCAACATAAACCACAGTATCACCAACATAAACCACAACACCACCAACATAAACCACAGCTCCACCAACATAAACCACAACACCAACATAAACCACAGCATCACCAACATAAACCACAACACCACCAATATAAACCACAACACCACCAATATAAACCACAACACCACCAACATAAACCAACATCGTTGATTTATGTTGTTATTATTTTAACATGTTTCTTTTTTTATCTCTCTTTTCTCTCTCTCTCTCTCTCTCTCTCTCTCTCTCTCTCTCTCTCTCTCTCTCTCTTCTTCTTCTTCTCTCTCTCTCTCTATCTATCTATCTATCTCTCTCTCTCATGCAAAGATAGAAAGAGGAGAGAGAGAGAGAGAGAGAGAGAGAAAGAGAGAGAGAGAGAAAGAGGGGGAAAGCCAGCAGCAGTGAAAATATTTAATGTCAGTTGTAAAATTGGATAGTTTATGCTCTGACGTCACACAAGACACTGACCCTATCTATCTGTCTATCTATTTATCTATCTATATATCTATAACATATATATATATATATATATATATATATATATATATATATATATATATATATATATATATATATATATATATATATATATATATATATATATATTATTATATTGAGCGCTCCGTCTCTAAATGGCCACACTAAGACGCTGGAACAGGAAGATGACGACCTTGGGTGGGTATCTAGTAGTGTTGATGTGTCTGGATCATAGTTCTTTGAGGAAGATCTTTGAATGCTTGTGCCATGGTACAAGAGACTCTCTGATCGTACTGGGACAATTGGATAACTCGTCTTGCAATATATTCTGTGTTCAATCCTTCCCTAAGATCGACTGCAGCTCTGTCTTGAGGAAGGTAGACAGTGTCTGTGGAGGTTAGAAGGAAGGTAGACAGTGTCTGTGGAGGTTAGAAGGAAGGTAGACAGTGTCTGTGGAGGTTAAAAGGAAGGTAGACAGTGTCTGTGGAGGTTAGAAGGAAGGTAGACAGTGTCTGTGAAGGTTAGAAGGAAGGTAGACAGTGTCTGTGGAGGTTAGAAGGAAGGTAGACAGTGTCTGTGGAGGCTAGAAGGAAGGTAGACAGTGTCTGTGAAGGTTAGAAGGATGGTAGACAGTGTCTGTGGAGGTTAGAAGGATGGTAGACAGTGTCTGTGGAGGTTAGAAGGAAGGTAGATAGTGTATGTGAAGGTTAGAAGGATGGTAGACAGTGTCTGTGGAGGTTAGAAGGAAGGTAGACAGTGTCTGTGGAGGTTAGAAGGAAGGTAGACAGTGTCTGTGGAGGCTAGAAGGAAGGTAGACAGTGTCTGTGGAGGTTAGAAGGAAGGTAGACAGTGTCTGTGAAGGTTAGAAGGATGGTAGACAGTGTCTGTGGAGGTTAGAAGGAAGGTAGACAGTGTCTGTGGAGGTTAGAAGGAAGGTAGACAGTGTCTGTGGAGGTTAGAAGGATGGTAGACAGCGTCTGTGAAGGTTAGAAGGAAGGTAGACAGTGTCTGTGGAGGCTAGAAGGAAGGTAGACAGTGTCTGTGGAGGCTAGAAGGAAGGTAGACAGTGTCTGTGGAGGTAGAAGGAAGGTAGACAGTGTCTGTGAAGGTTAGAAGGAAGGTAGACAGTGTCTGTGAGGCTAGAAGGATGGTAGACAGTGTCTGTGGAGGGTAGAAGGAAGGTAGACAGTGTCTGTGGAGGGTAGAAGGAAGGTAGACAGCGTCTGTGGAAGCTAGAAAGAAGGAAGACAGTGTCTGTGGAGGTTAGAAGGAAGGTAGACAGTGTCTGTGGAGGTTAGAAGGAAGGTAGACAGTGTCTGTGGAGGCTAGAAGGAAGGTAGACAGCTCTGTAAGGTAGAAGGAAGGTAGACAGTGTCTGTGAGGCTAGAAGGAAGGTAGACAGGTCTGTGAGGTTAGAAGGAAGGTAGACAGTGTCTGTGAGGCAGAAGGAAGGTAGACAGCGTCTGTGAAGAGAAAGAAGGAGACAGTGTCTGTGAGGTTAGAAGGAGGTAGACAGTGTCTGTGGAGTTAGAAGGAAGGGACAGTGTCTGTGGAGGTAGAAGGAAGGTAGACAGCCTGTGAGCTAGAAGGAAGGAGACAGTGTCTGTGAGGTAGAAGGAAGGTAGACAGGTCTGTGAGGTTAGAAGGAAGGTAGACAGTGTCTGTGGAGGCTAGAAGGAAGGTAGACAGGTCTGTGAGGTTAGAAGGAAGGAGACAGTGTCTGTGAGGTTAGAAGGAGGTAGACAGTGTCTGTGGAGGCTAGAAGGAAGGTAGACAGTGTCTGTGGAGGTTAGAAGGAAGGTAGACAGGTCTGTGGAGTAGAAGGAGGACACAGTGTCTGTGGAGGTTAGAAGGAAGGTAGACAGTGTCTGTGGAGGTTAGAAGGAAGGTAGACAGTGTCTGTGGAGGCTAGAAGGAAGGTAGACAGTGTCTGTAGAGGCTAGAAGGAAGGAATACAGTGTCTGTAGAGGTTAGAAGGAAGGTAGACAGTGTCTGTGGAGGTTAGAAGGAAAGTAGACAGTGTCTGTAGAGGTTAGAAGGAAGGTAGACAGTGTCTGTGGAGGTTAGAAGGAAGGAACACAGTGTCTGTGGAGGCTAGAAGGAAGGTAGACAGTGTATGTGGAGGCTAGAAGGAAGGTAGACAGTGTCTGTGGAGTAGAAGGAAGGTAGACAGGCTTGGAGCTAGAAGGAAGGTAGACAGTGTCTGTGGAGGCTAGAAGGAAGGTAGACAGTGTCTGTGGAGGCTAGAAGGAAGGTAGACAGTGTCTGTAGAGGCAAGAAGGAAGGTAGACAGTGTCTGTGGAGGCAAGAAGGAAGGTAGACAGTGCCTGTGGAGGCAAGAAGGAAGGTAGAAAGTGTCTGTGGAGGCTAGAAGGAAGGTAGACAGTGTCTGTGGAGGAAGAAGGAAGTTTGAGAAGAGTGTCTGTGGAGCTAGAAGGAAGGTAGACAGTGTCTGTGGAGGCTAGAAGGAAGGAGACAGGTCTGTGGAGGCTAGAAGAAGGTAGACAGGTCTGTGAGGCTAGAAGGAAGGTAGACAGTTCTGTGAGGCAGAAGGAAGGTAGACAGTGTCTGTGGAGGCTAGAAGGAAGGTAGACAGTGTCTGTGGAGGCTAGAAGGAAGGAAGACAGTGTCTGTGGAGACTAGAATGAAGGTAGACAGCGTCTGTAGAGGCTAGAAGGAAGGTAGACAGTTTTTGTGGAGGCTAGAAGGAAAGTAGACAGTGTCTGTGGAGGCTAGAAGGAAGGTAGACAGCGTCTGTGGAAGCTAGAAGGAAGGTAAACAGTGTCTGTGGAGTCTAGAAGAAAGGTAGACAGTGTCTGTGGAGGCTAGAAGGAAGGTAGACAGTGTCTGTGGAGGCTAGAAGGAAGGTAGACAGTGTCTGTAGAGGCAAGAAAGGAAGGTAGACAGTGTCTGTGGAGGCTAGAAGGAAGGTAGACAGTGTCTGTGGAGGCTAGAAGGAAGGTAGACAGTGTCTGTGGATGCTAGAAGGAAGGTAGACAGTGTCTGTGGAGGCTAGAAGGAAGGTAGACAGTGTCTGTGGAGGCTAGAAGGAAGGTAGACAGTGTCTGTGGAGGCTAGACGAAAAGTAGACAGCGTCTGATAAGGCTAGAAGGAAGGAGGACAGTGTCTGTGGAGGCTAGAAGGAAGGTAGATAGTGTCTGTGAGGCTAGAAGGAAGGTAGACAGCGTCTGTGGAGGTTAGAAGGAAGGTAGACAGTGTCTGTGAGGCTAGAAGAAAATTAGACAGCGACTGATAAAGCTAGAAGGAAGGACGACAGCGTCTGTGGAGGCTAGAAGGAAGGTAGACAGTGTCTGTGGAGTCTAGAAGAAAGGTAGACAGTGTCTGTGGAGGCTAGAAGGAAGGTAAACAGTGTCTGTGGAGTCTAGAAGAAAGGTAAACAGTGTCTGTGGAGGCTAGAAGGAAGGTAGACAGTGGCTGTGGAGGCTAGAAGGAAGGTAGATAGTGTCTGTGAGGCTAGAAGGAAGGTAGACAGTGTCTGTGGAGGCTAGAAGGAAGGTAGACAGTGTCTGTGGAGGCTAGAAGGAAGGTAGACAGTGTCTGTGGAGGCTAGAAGGAAGGTAGATAGTGTCTGTGAGGCTAGAAGGAAGGTAGACAGTGTCTGTGGAGGCTAGAAGAAGGTAGACAGTGTCTGTGAGGCTAGAAGGAAGGTAGACAGTGTCTGGAGCTAGAAGGAAGGAGATAGTGTCTGTGAGAGCTAGAAGGAAGGTGAGACAGTGTCTGTGGAGGCTAAAGAAAAGTAGAGCAGCGTCTGTGAAAGGCTAGAAGGAAGGAGACAGCGTCTGTGGAGGCTAGAAGGAAGGTAGATAGTGTCTGTGAAGCTAGAAGGAAGGTAGACAGTGTCTGTGAGGCTAGAAGGAAGGTAGACAGTGTCTGTGGAGGCTAGAAGGAAGTAGACAGTGCTGTGGAGGCTAGAAGGAAGGTAGACAGTGCTGTGAGGCTAGAAGGAAGGTAGATCAGTGTCTGTGAGGCTAGAAGGAAGGTAGACAGTGTCTGTAGGAGCTAGAAGAAGGTAGACAGTGTCTGTGAGAGCTAGAAGGAAGGTAGACAGTGTCTGTGGAGGCTAGAAGGAAGGTAGACAGTGTCTGTGAGGCTAGAAGGAAGGTAGACAGTGGCTGTGGAGGCTAGAAGGAAGGTAGACAGTGTCTGTGGAGGCTAGAAGGAAGGAAGACAGTGTCTGTGGAATCTTTAGTTTGAAGGTAGACAGTGTTTGTGGAGGCTAGAAGGAAGGTTGACCGTGTCTGTGGAGGCTAGAAGGAAGGAGACAGTGTCTGTGAGGCTAGAAGGAAGGTTGACCGTGTCTGTGGAGGCTATAAGGAAGGTAGACAGTCCTGTGGAGGCTAGAAGGAAGGAGACAGTGTCTGGGGAGGCTAAAGTGAAGGTAGACAGTGTCTTGGAGGCTAGAAGGAAGGTAGACAGTATGTGAAGCTAGAAGGAAGGAGGACAGTGTCTGTGGAGGCTTGAGGCTAGAAGGAAGGAGAAGTGTCTGTGAGGCAGAAGAAGGTAGACAGTGTCTGTGAGGCTAAAGGAAGGTAGACAGGTCGTGGAGGTGAAGGAAGGAGACAGTTCTGTGAGGTAGAAGGAAGGTAGACAGTGTCTGTGGAGGCTAGAAGGAAGGTAGAAGTGTCTGTGAGGCTAGAAGGAAGGAGACAGTGTCTGTGAGTAGGGAAGGAGACAGTGTCTGTGGAGGCTAAAGGAAGGTAGACAGTGTCTGTGGAGGTAAAGGAAGGAGAAGTGTCTGTGAGGTAGAAGGAAGGTAGACAGTGCTGTGAGGCTGAAGGAGGAGACAGTGTCTGTGGAGGCTAGAAGGAAGGAGACAGTGTCTGTGGAGTAGAGGAAGGAGACAGTGTCTGTGGAGCTAGAAGGAAGGTAGACAGTTGTAAGCTAAAGGAAGACAGTGTCGGAGGTAAAGGAAGGTGACGTGTCTGTGGAGGCTAGAAGGAAGGTGACAGTGCTGTGAGGTGAAGGAAGGTAGACAGGTCTGTGGAGGCTAGAAGGAAGGTAGACAGTGTCTGTGGAGGCTAGAGGAAGGTAGACAGATTTGAAGCTAGAAGGAAGGAGACATGTCTGTGGAGGCTAGAAGGAAGGAGACAGTGTCTGTGGAGGCAGAAGGAAGGGACAGTGTCTGTGGAGGAGAAGGAAGGTAGACAGTGCTGTGGAGGCAGAAGGAGGTAGACAGTGTCTGTGGAGGCAGAAGGAAGGTAGACAGTGTCTGTGGAGGAGAAGGAAGGTAGACAGGTCTTGAGGCTAGAAGAAGGTAACAGGTCTGTGGAGGAAAGGAAGGTAGACAGGTCTGTGGAGGTTAGAAGGAAGGTAGACAGGTCTGTGGAGGTAGAAGGAAGGTAGACAGTCTGTGAGGCAGAGGTAGACAGGCTGTGAGGCTAGAAGGAAGGTAGACAGTGTCTGTGGAGGCTAGAAGGAAGGTAGACAGTGCTGTGGAGGCTAGAAGAAGTAGACAGTGTCTGTGGAGGTAGAAGGAAGGTAGACAGTGTCTGTGGAGGTTAGAAGAAGGTAGACATGTCTGAGGCTAAAGGAAGGTAGACAGTGTCTGTGAGGCTAGAAGGAAGGAGACAGTGCTGTGGAGGTAGAAGGAAGGTAGACAGTGTCTGGGAGTAGAAGGAAGGTAGACAGTGTCTGTGGAGGTTAGAAGGAAGGTAGACAGTGTCTGTGGAGGCTAGAAGGAAGGTAGACAGTGTCTGTGGAGGCTAGAAGGAAGGTAGACAGTGTCTGTAGGCTAGAAGGAAGGTAGACAGTGTCTGTGGAGTCTAGAAGGAAGGTAGACAGTGTCTGTGGAGCTAGAAGGAAGGTAGACAGTGTCTGTGGAGGTAAAAGGGAAGGTAGACAGTGTCTGTGGAGGCTAGAAGGAAGGTAGCAGGTCTGTAGGGGCAGAAGGAAGGTAGACAGGTCGGGAGGCAAGAAGGAAGGTAGACGTGCTGTGGAGGCAAGAAGGAAGGTAGACAGGTCTGTGGAGCGTTAGAAGGAAGAACAGTGTCTGTGGAGGGTAGAAGGAAGGTAGACAGCGTCTCTTGGAAGCTAAAGGAAGGCATCTGGTCAAGGAAGAATGTCTGTGGAGGTAGAAGGAAGGTAGACAGTGCTGTGGAGGCTAGAAGGAAGGAGCAGCAGTGTGGAGGCTAGAAGGAAGGTAGACAGTGTCTGTGGAGGCTAGAAGGAAGGTAGACAGCGTCTGTGGAGGCTAGAAGGAAGGTAGACAGTGTCTGTGGAGGCTAGAAGGAAGGTAGACAGTGTCTGTGGAGGCTAGAAGGAAGGTAGACAGAGTCTGTGGAGGCTAGAAGGAAGGTAGACAGTGTTTGTGGAGGCTAGAAGGAAGGTTGACCGTGTCTGTGGAGGCTATAAGGAAGGTAGACAGTGCCTGTGGAGGCTAGAAGGAAGGTAGACAGTGTCTGTGGAGGCTAAAAGTAAGGTAGACAGTGTCTTTGGAGGCTAGAAGGAAGGTAGACAGCATCTGTGAAGCTAGAAGGAAGGTAGACAGTGGCTGTGGAGGCTAGAAGGAAGGTAGACAGTGTCTGTGGAGGCTAGAATGGAAGGTAGACAATGTCTGTGGAGGCTAGAAGGAAGGTAGACAGTGTCTGTGGAGGGTAGAAGGAAGGAGGACAGTGTCTGTGGAGGCTAGAAGGAAGGTAGACAGTTTCTGTGAAGGCTAGAAGGAAGGTAGACAGTGTCTGTGGAGGCTGGAAGGAAGGTAGACAGTGTCTGTGGAGTCTAAAAGGAAGGTAAACAGTGTCTGTGGAGGCTAGAAGTGAGGTAGACAATGTCTGTGGTGGCTAGAAGGAAGGTAGACAGCGTCTGTGGAGGCTAGAAGGAAGGTAGACAGTGTCTGTGGAGGCTAGAAGGATGGTAGACAGTGTCTGTGGAGGCTAGAAGGAAGGTAGACAGCGTCTGTGGAGGCTAGAAGGAAGGTAGACAGTGTCTGTGGAGGCTAGAAAGAAGGTAGACAATGTCTGTGGAGGCTAGATGGAAGGTAGACAGTGTCTGTGGAGGCTAGAAGGAAGGTAGACAGTGTCTGTGGAGGCTAGAAGGAATGTTGAGTGTCTGTGGAGGCTAGAAGAAAGGTAGACAGTGTCTGTGGAGGCTAGAAGGATGGTAGACAGTGTCTGTGGAGGCTAGAAGGAAGGTAGACAGTGTCTGTGGAGGCTAGAAGGATGGTAGACAGTGTCTGTGGAGGCTAGAAGGAAGGTAGACAGTGTTTGTGGAGGCTAGAAGAAATTTAGGCAACGTCTGTGAAGGTTAGAAAAGGGTAGGACTGACCTTTTTGGAACCCACTCAACACAATGGACCTAGGACTGATCCTTGTGGAACCCCACTCAACACACTGGACCTAGGACTGATCCTTGTGGAACCCCACTCAACACACTGGACCTAGAATGATTCTTGTGGAACCCCATTCAACACACTAGACCTAGGACTGATCCTTGTGGAACCCCACTCAACACACTGGACCTAGGACTGACCTTTGTGGAACCCCACTCAACACACTGGACCTAGGACTGACCTTTGTGGAACCCCATTCAACACACTGGACGTAGGACTGACCCTTGTGGAACCCCACTCAACACACTGGACCTGGTACTGACCCTTGTGGAACCCCACTCAACACACTGGACCTAGAATGATTCTTGTGGAACCCCATTCAACACACTAGACCTAGGACTGATCCTTGTGGAACCCCACTCAACACACTGGACCTAGGACTGACCCTTGTGGAACCCCATTCAACACACTGGACCTGGTACTGACCCTTGTGGAACCCCACTCAACACACTGGACCTAGAATGATTCTTGTGGAACCCCATTCAACACACTAGACCTAGGACTGATCCTTGTGGAACCCCACTCAACACACTGGACCTAGGACTGACCTTTGTGGAACCCCACTCAACACACTGGACCTAGGACTGACCTTTGTGGAACCCCATTCAACACACTGGACCTAGGATTGATCCTTGTGGAACCCCACTCAACACACTGGACCTAGGACTGACCTTTGTGGAACCCCACTCAACACACTGGACCTAGGACTGACCCTTGTGGAACCCCATTCAACACACTGGACCTAGGACTGACCCTTGTGGAACCCCACTCAACACACTGGACCTAGGACTGATGCTTGTGGAACCCCATTCAACACACGAACTAGAGTGCAACGAAGGTCGTTAATTCAACGATGAGTAAGTCTGATGTCTGATGAACTGATAGACGTCAATATTTGAGGACTGATTACCTCGTCTTTTGTATATGGTTCTACAGTCTTCATATTATGTCTTTGAATTTGTACTGATAAAGCCACTGGTGGGATTTTTTTCGTACACACAGCTGACCTATAAGTCTCATCTATATGGTGCTATTTCTTTTGTAAATATAATTGGGAAACAAAGATAAAAACTGAATATTGACCACTGTGAAGGCCTGTCCACTCATTATCCTATTTTTAATGCACTCAACTGCATTTATAAAAAGAGGACACTGTATAGAGGAGGTTTTTAAGAGAGTTGACTGTATACTCAACATCAGTGTCAAGATGGGAAGCAAGATGACAGTACCTTTTGTTGAAATTATTACTGTTAGGAGGAAGTCTCCAGAGTGAAGGGCACTCACAGCTGTTGCATCCACGTCCCGGTATTTATGCCATTTTTGTGCATTGGAGCTGTTGCTACTGAAGGGTTTGTACGAGAGCTTTACAGCTGGTGTTTGTACTGGTGTGAGAGTCTACTAGTGTGTGTACTCACCTATACATGGTTGCAGGGGTCGATTCACAGCTCCTGCCCCTGCCTCTTTGCTGGTCGCTAGTAGTCATCTTTCTTCCTGCTCCATGAGATTGATAATACCTCTTCTTAAAGCTATGTATGGATCCTGCCTCCACTACATCACTCTCCAGATTGTTCCACTTCCTGACAACTCTATGACTGAATAAAATACTTCCTAACATCCCTGTGATGTTTCAACTTTCAGATGTGTCCCCTTGTTGCTGTGTCCCCTTGTTGCTGTGTCCCCTTGTTGCTGTGTCCCCTTCTTGCTGTGTCCCCTTGTTGCTGTGACCCCTTGTTACTGTGTCTCCTTGTTACTGTGTCTCCTTGTTACTGTGTCTCCTTGTTATTGTGTCCCATTGTTTCTGTGTCCCCTTGTTGCTGTGTCCAGTTGTTGCTGTGTCCCCTTGTTACTGTGTCCCCTTGTTGTTGTGTCCCCTTGTTGGTGAGACCCCTTGTTGCTGTGTCCCCTTGTTGCTGTGTCCCCTTGTTGCTGTGTCCCCTTGTTACTGTGTCCCATTGTTTCTGTGTCCCCTTGTTGCTGTGTCCCCTTGTTGCTGTGTCCCCTTGTTGCTGCGTCCCCTTGTTGTTGTGTCCCCAAGTTGTTGTGTCCCCTTGTTGCTGTGTCCCCTTGTTGTTGTGTCCCCTTGTTGTTGTGTCCCCTTGTTGCTGTGTCCCCTTGTTGCTGTGTTCCCTTATTGTTATGTTCCCTTGTTGTTGTGTTCCCTTGTTGCTGTGTCCCCTTGTTGCTGTGTCCCCTAGTTCTTGTGTCCCCTTGTTGCTGTGTCCCCTTGTTGTTGTGTCCCCTTGTTGCTGTGTCCCCTTGTTTCTGTGTCACATCTCTGGAACATCCTGTCCCTGACCACCTTTTCAATTCCTCTCAGTATTTTATATGTTGTTATCATATCCCCTCTATCCCTCCTGTCCTCCAGTGTGGTCAGGTTGAGTTCTCTTAACCTCTCCTCGTAGGACACACCACTTAGCTCTGTGTATGTGTATGTGTACACACATCCCTTACACCTACACTCACCTAACACATATCACTTTAAAAGTCACTTAAATTCCAGCACTAAAGTGACACTTTCAACATCACAGCTTCAATAAAAAAAGTTATATTTTATTGGCCAGTGAAAAGCACTGCTGGTAACTGTTTGACAAGTTGACTGACAAATACTGAGCTAGCTCTATCAGCACACTGTCAACAGAGTGAGCTAGCTCTATCAGCACACTGTCAACAGAGTGAGAGAGAGAAAGAGATCAGTCTTTATTTCTGCCCCTTCTATTCTTTATTTGACTTTATTGAACAATTTCATGGTATCTTCTTTGTTGAAAATCTAAGTGGAAGATATTGTTTGTTGTGTTTGTGAATGTTATTGTTTGTTGTGTTTGTGAATGCTATTGTTTGTTGTGTTTCTGAATGTTATTGTTTGTTGTGTTTGTGAATGTTATTGTTTGTTGTGTTTGTGAATGTTATTGTTTGTTGTTTTGTGAATGTTATTGTTTGTTGTGTTTGTGAATGTTATTGTCTGTTGTGTTTGTGAATGTTATTGTTTGTTGTGTTTGTGAATGTTATTGTTTGTTGTGTTTGTGAATGAAATTGTTTGTTGTGTTTGTGAATGTTATTGTTTGTTGTGTTTGTGAATGTTAGTGTTTGTTGTGTTTGTGAATGTTATTGTTTGTTGTGTTTGTGAATGTTATTGTTTGTTGTGTTTGTGAATGTTATTGTTTGTTGTGTTTGGGAATGTTATTGTGATAATTGGGTGTGTAAAGAGGTACACTACACACACACACACACACACAAACACACTACACACACACACACACACACACACACCACACACACACACCACACACACACACCACACACACACACACACACACACACACACACACACACACTACACACCCCACACACACACACACACACACACACACACACCACACTACACACACACACACACCACACACACACACACACACACCATACATACCACACACCACACACACACACACACCACGCACACCACACACACCACACACACACACACACACACACACACACAAACACAAACACACCACACACACACACACCACAAACACACACACACACCACACACACACACACACACACACACACACACACACACACACACACACACACACACACCACACACACACACAACACACACATACACACACACACACACACACACACACACACACCACACACACACACACACACACACACACACACACACACCACACACACACACCACACACACACACACACACACACACACACATACACACACACACACACACAATACACACAAA